>JAPPVO010000010.1:97912502-97971106 GCA_030407325.1 Camellia japonica
TGCTAATTTTTTTGGTCTTTCCCAAAAACAATAAATAATAATAAAAATAAATATCAAAGAGAACATTATCCAAAAAATAGATAAATTTATAAACTCAACCCAGTCAAGTAAAGGGGAACTTTTTCCTCACCTCGGTCAAAAGTTTAGCAAATGGGAACTTTTTCCTCAACCAAAAGTTTGATCGTTCGATTAATCTCCCCTCACCTTCCATTCCCTGTGCATTAATAAACACATCAAATAGAGAAACAATTTATCAAGCATTTGGTGAGCATTGTAGTAGCAAAAATTATATAGTGGTAAAACCAATTATTTTGAACTTCAATTATTGCAAAACTATACCCAAATCCTTATAATGGAATGAATAACAATAAATTTAATTAAAATAACAGGAAATAGGTTGTAATTTATTCCAAGTGACATGAGGAAGTTGGTCTTTGAACTATGGAAATCAAGTAAAAGATCAAATCATCAACTTACAACATGAATGCACAAAAAATGAAAAATAGAAGCAAAAAAAAGGGATGGAATCTTGATTACCTCTATTGATTCGAATGCCTCCTTCACATGTACAAAGCACTAAGAATAAAAACACCAGCATTACATGAATTGATAATTTCTCTACAACTCTCCAACTCAACAAAAAATTATGCATTGATTTTAAGAGAAAAGATCTTTCATACTTAAAACTAATTCCCTGGACAACAACAACAACAACAAAACAGAAAACTACAACAATAAAAGGCAGGTGTGTCCAACACAGATGAAGGAGCTGAAGGGTTTGAAGAATTCGAAAGGAAGATTCATCTTAATCTTATATATATTTCAACAACAACAGCAGCAAAAATAAATAAATCTATAAATAAAACTAACAAAACTCCACTAACTTATGGATATAATGTTAAAGGGGAATAAAAAGATATGAACAACTAACAAAAGAGGGAGGGAGAAAGTCAAAAGGTGGCATATACTAATCCTAAAAACCTTAAAAAGGTTGTGTGAACCCTTTTCCAACAATAAAAAACTTAAAAAGAAAGTCCAACATCAATTTTAGCAAATTGAATCAATTCACTTCACGATTCACCGATTTGGTTCACTGATTTACCTATGATTCATGGCTATTTGCGATTCATACAACCCGTTCGTATTGATTACCCACTGAATCGAATTGCAAATCGTATGATTCTAATAATAGAGATTTCAACACATTTCAAAACCATAAAGAAACACAAACAATTATGCCCGACTTCTCTGCACTCCTCTTTCAATTATCCATAAAGAAACTGAAGAAAAAAAAAATTCAATCAACACTACATAAACAAACCTGCTAGATGGTAGCTAAAATGACATATGACAAATAATAGGGAACTAATAATTAGACGAAGCAACCATATGACAAAACAAATGTTCTGCAATAAGAAATGAGTATATATGTTTTATCATTTTCAATAACTTAGAAATGACAATATTAAATTTAAAAAAAAAAATCGCAAACTAAAAACAGATTGAACAATTTTATTCCCAATGGAAGCCAAGCATCCTATTAAAGAATTAGGATACCTTTAATGGGTTAACATGGTGCATTGAAATGCTACAAACAACAGCTGCAAAATAATAATAATAATAATTAAAAAAAAATCAAATAGCTCGAACTATTCAAATCCTCCCATAAGCAAAATATGAACCAACCCTTTTGGATCCATTTGGTTTGCTCATGGGAAGCAACAAATGCACTACCACAACAAAAAAACAAAATTTGGCTTCAAAAAAAAAAAGAGTAAAAATTAGGCCACAATATTGATATTGTGCACTCTTTGAATTAATATGAACACTAAAATTGCTGAAGAGGATGACACACCACAGCTATGTAGTGAAGAAACAACGCATTTTAAGGGAGAAATAGAACCGCTCATCAATTAATGAAGGCATTGTTAAAATATTGATGAAATTGTTTACCGAATCAATTGACAGAACTCAAGACATGAAAGAAAGCATACCCACAAAAACACAAAAGCATGAGAGAGAGAGAGAGAGTACCCAAATGGAACTTAACAGTACTAAGAATGGGAATAAAGGAAAGACTTACTGGAAGAGAGTAGCTGGAATAGAGAAAACTTGCAGCTCTCAACCTTGGTCCTTGATGGACTTTGGGGGCCTACAACTCGAAAAATAAAATTAAAAGCATCAGAGAGAGAGAGGGATGAAAGTTTTAAATTTTTAATCTCAGGCACATGAAAGTTTCAAATGATCTTAATAAATCCGTGCCTAGGTCATTCTAAAGAATAGAAAGCAAGCTCCATTATCCCTTGTCCAAAAATTGCCTACTACTTATTATTAAAAATAACATCCAACTCCCACTATTTGTATCACCAATTTGAATATATACTTCTATTTTTGCTAAACCTTACCACCATATACTACATTTACTTGGCCTGTTATAATAGATTCACTCACTACTTGAACAACAAAAAAGTAGAATTATATAAGTAGCTAGTTTAACCAAAAGAAAATAAACTATTTTAATTGAGTCATTTTACCGAACATGGTGTATGCATGAAGACACACACAAATATAGAGGGGTAAAGAGACAGGTTTTAATTGAGGCAATATAAATGAGAAACAAATCACAAAATGTAAATGAGAAACACAAATCAAACCCAAATGAGAAACAAATCACATAATATAATTGAGGCCATTTGATTACCCCCTAAAATATTACACTCTCGTGCTGCATATGTTAGACATCCAACGAAAACCCAAATAAAAATTTTGAGGCATTTTGGAGAACCATTTTAGAAAAACATTTCAGAGACCTGTGTGAGGCATTTCACAGAACATAATGTATGCATACAAAGAGACACACAAAAAAAATAAAAAATAAAAAATTGAACTGAGAAACCCTAGATATGCCTAGAAAAGAGAGGAAATTTTTGAAGAGGATACCGATCTCTTTCTCACTGGTTGCGTCGACTGATCTACCTTGCATTTGATCAAACAGTGCACTCAAATCTCAGCAAAGTTGCCATTGGTAAAACCAAGAAAGGAGAGTGTGTAAGAGAGAGAGAGAGAGAGAGAGAGAGAGAGAAGGAGATTAAAATTTGAAATGAGGATGAGAGAGAGAGAGGAGGACGTCTGTGAGATGAGGTGCGTTTGGTACATATGAGCAGGAATCCAAAGAGGTAGACAATGTTATGTATTTGGCCCTTAGATTTTGATTAGGATTGATCTGAACCGTTGGTTATGGCTCCAGTGTTGAAGTTCCATCTTCCTCTTTCTCTGCCTGTGTCGGTGGGTTTGTGCGTTCCATCCTTCCCTTACATTATCTTGGCCCATTTAACCTATTTATTTATTAAATTGGTAAATAAATATCTACCAATATTTTTTATTTTTTAAAAAAAAAAAAACATATTTTATACATATATATTAAAAAAATTTAACTTAGGTAACAAATTATATATTTATGTTAACACTATGAAATAAGTAGTTACATATATTCATATATTAAAAAATTATCTAAGTTAGAGCCGCCCTAAATTATATGTCATATTTTAGCTTTAATCTTAGTAAAAATATTGGATAATAATAAATTTAAACATTATGTATAAATTATATCATAATTTATCGATTCAGGACCGATATGAGCTAATTTGGGAGTTCTAATATTAGATTAAACATTCAATGAGCCAATTTTTGGGTCCCATTTTGATGATTTGAATTATTCACATTTTAAGGCTCGTCGAGTATATCATTCCTGCAAAAAAATCAAGTAGATCAGATAACGGATATCACGTGTTTGGATCAATTTTGTATGAACCATTTATTTTGTCACCATCAATTTTTTTTATACAAAACTGATACAAACACATGGTTACTGTTATCTGATCAACTTGATTTTTTACAGGGATAATATACTCAACGAATCCTAAAATATGAATGGTTCAGATTATCAAAATGGGGCTCAAAAGTGAGTCCACAAGACCCAACAATACCTCTCTAATTAATTTGATGAAGGACTAAAGAGAAGCTCATGTCATGTTAAAGAATCAATAATGTTTAAATTTTAAGTTAAAGAATTTATTATTTTCCATATGTGTATGTATGAATGTATCAAAAGCATGCATTAATGTAATCTTAGAGAAGCAATTTTGAAAATAAATTTGGTATGGTAAACATCATTAAGGAAGTAATTTGAAATGGTAATTATGGTAGCATAATTTAAAGGTTTAATATAAAACTCTATGAATTTAATTATGAACTAATTAAAATGCAACACGTAATAACACTTTGTATTTTCATTATTAAAAAAATTAAAATTTAAAAAAAATTGAGATGAGAGTTTGAACCTTAAAGAAACCCTATTAACGTTTACTATGTATGAAAATAATGAGGTTTGATATATACGTTGAGTAGTAATGGCCATGGTGAGAGGAAAACAAAAAAAAAAAAAAAGAAAGAAACATGTTATGAAATTTTAATTATATCAATTATTTTATACTTTATGGTGAAGAATTTAAAATATTTTCATAGAAAATATTTTACGCCGAAATATTTATGAGTGTGTGATTTATTATTTTTTCTTGATTGGAAAACTCCTTTTTCGAGTGTGTGATTTATTATTTTTTCTTGATTGAACAACTCCTTTTTGAGTGTGTGATTTATTATACATTTTTTCTTAATTGGAAAACTCTTTTTTTGTTTGATGGTAAGGAATGAATGATTTTAGGAATAAAAAATGTATTCTTTGCTTAAAAAAAAAAAAAGTGTTATTGTGTGATTTATTAATAATTTTTTAAATTGAAAAATCAAGAAATTTAGATTGAGCACTTAGAGCTCTCTTGACTCTTCTCACTAAAAACACTCATTTGCTTATATAATATACTAGCATATTACCCGTGCTATGCATGAAATAAAATAATATATTATTTATTAAAAGTACGATAATTATATTTAATTTTTTATATTTTTTCTCTCGCAAATAAAATTTTATATATAAGTTTAAGAGTTTTGTTTCAAATGTTCCTTTACTATAATATATAGTATAGATAGATTAAAATTATGTTTTGTTATAAAAAAAAAATCACATAGTTCTAATACTTCACTATTTTAGAATAAAAATATATTAATTTTAAAAAATTGTTATATTGGTTTTTGAAAGGGAAATAATTAAAGAAATTTTAAAAACTTAATGAGTAAGAAAGAATTATCGTAACATGTAATTTAAAAGATCAAAAAAAAAAAAAAAATGAGTAAATATTTAAAAAAGATGTGATTACAATTAAAACTAATGCCATATTTATTAATACATATAATTTTATTTGGATATCTATTTATACTTTAACATGCTTATTTAAAACAAAAATAAAAATAAATAAAAATGTTAATAATTTTGAGTTTTAAAATATGATTTTGTAGACTTGCTATATTAACTTTTGGAAGAAATATATTGGAATCTTTTTTACAAAAATTGAATATTAGTCATTGAACAAATCTTATAAGATTTATAATAGGAAGAAATTAATGATATTGCAACATATGCATTTTAACAATTTTAAATTTTGAAAAAAAATAGATTAAGACTTTAAACTTCAATTATCGCACAACATTTTTATTTATATAATAATATAAATAAGGATAGGTAATAGATAGATTAAAATTAATTATAAATATAACTATATTTAAAGGGATATGGTTTTGTATAACTATATTTTAAATTCCAAAATTTATTTTTTAACTTCCTATATAAAAAGGATTCAAAATTTTAAATTACATATGATTTAAAAAAAAAAAAACATATGAACTCATAGTGAAGTAGAGAGAGAAGTACTATAAAGGAAGAGAGAAACTGTACATATTAAAGATAAATAATTAAATAATTGACTAATACCTTTAATAGTTTTGAAAAAAATTATTAAAATTAATATATATATATATATATTTTATAGCTTTGAAAAACTATATGTCTTTGAAGTAATGCTCTGCACCAACTGTCAATTAACACATATCATGATATCAAAAAAATATTAAAAGTAAATTAAAAAAAAAAAGTAATGACACAAACATAAAATCAATACAAAAAACTTATTAATAATGTTCTTGTTTAGATTTTGATCTATCACTTTATAATGAGTGACATGTTTTTTATTATACAAATGACCCTATCATGCCATTTTAGTATAAAAATTCTAGTAAAACAATATCAACCAACAAAAAATAGTTATAAACAAAAAACAGATAATGGTTGGTAGAGAGGATGGAGAAATGATACACAAAATATGAAATACAAAAACAAAAAAATGGTTATAGATAAAAAATAAATAAATAAATAAGAAGAAAAAATGGTGTATGTAAAGGATAAAAAAGTCTGTATAAAATATACAATAGATTAAACATAAACTAACCTTCACATTGTCTCATAAAAAGAAAGTTAAAAAACAATGAGTTTCATCGTTCCATGAATGTAATATTTATAGGGCGAGGAAGACATGAATGGCTTGAAAAACGTATAATGTATGATGGCTACAATTTTTGAATAGAAGAAATAATTGGTTAGAGAAAAAAGTGCACAAGAATAATTTTTTTCATATTTCCTTTTCTAAATTATAAATCATAGAATCATTATAAAAAAAAAGTTGTTGACCTAGAACTGACTGAAGAGTTACTTCTAAATAATCGACTCATTTTTTTTTAATTAAACTGTTTTACAGGAATCTTAATACACTGTCTAAATTTATCATGTTTTCACATACTAGGCTTTCACACATACCCATTTCGGAGGACCCCTAAAATCCAACACTGCCTAACCAAAGGACTGACCAAGGACAGGGACGAAGATTGGGTGGCTAGTAACAAAATGGAAAACCCAGATATAAATTTGACAGATTAAGATGACTGGAAACAGATTAACAGACAGAAAATAGACTCAACAGAAGTAGCAAAGCAGTAAGCAAGAGATAGCAACATAACTTGGCTCTGATACCTAATCAAGGATTAGTAATTAATGAAGAAGAATTAGAAATACAAAATGATAAACTAGATTTAAGTTGGAATATACCAAAATTATCAGTTAAAGAGATTTATAAAACTACATTTTTACAATCTACTTTTAATGTTAATCTGCATGTTAAAACATTAGAACAAGTTTATGCTTTAGAAAAGCCTAGAGAAACCTGTCACTTATTTAATGCTAACACTATTAAACGTCATTTAAAAACTAGTCACAATTTTATTCATTTAGGATTAATTCAAGTTGGAATCAAACCATTAACTCCACAAGGTAAAAATGCTTATGTTTTATTATGTTTAAGATATGCTCGTTTTATTGATTATAATGATAGCTTAATGGGTATGGTGGAAACTGGTCTTCACAAAGGACCTATTCATTTTAATTGTTTTCCTGATTTCACACTCAGTCTTAGAGATCCACACATATTAGATGCATTAACTTTAAATATTCAATTAAATGGTTCATTTATTAATATGAAAGAAAAAACTCATAATATTGCTTTAATTTACCGTGTCCATTATAAATGTATTAAAACCAATTTAAATGTTCAAGCTTTACATAAAAGTCCTAAGGATAAAACATTACTGATTCAAACTAGTAACAATGATACTAATATAAATATCCCTCAAATGATAAAATGGAAAGATATTACTCTCCCTGATCAATGGATTACGGTCAATGAAAATTACAAACATAATCAACAACAATCCACTAGTCAAGATACCAAGATATTCAACAATTTATTGACGGTTCAGTCCGTATTAAATTTAATCGTAGTCAATCTTCTAGACATAGTACTTCTAGTATACCTACTGATGTTGAAACTGAAGATAAAGTATTTAATACTCCTTTATTCCAAAAAAATAATCAAATTAATCTTGGTCAACCCTCCCATAGTAAATTAAAAGGCATTGATAACTCTACTACTTCTCAAATTAGTAAACTTGTTTACTCTACTCACACACATTTCCCTGAAAAAGATACTGAATCAAATAATTCCCCTACTCAAACTGATTTCGAAGTAATACCTCCAATCAATCCTCAATTAATGACAATTAGTAAATCTTTTGCTCTTGATCTTGATAAATTACATGTTGAATTTAAATCTAAAGAAAATTGGACTAAAAGACATGCTTATCGTGCTAAATATAATTCTACTCAACAATCTAAACTTACTAGAAAATGGTATGATTTTATGATTGAATATAGTATGGAAATTCATTTATTTGAATATTTAGACAACTATTACAAAAAGGTTAATACAATCACAAAACATAAATGGAAAACTTCTCCTAATACAACTGTTAGCTCTAGTCATCCTCCTTTATCTAATATCATTATTGAACATCACGGATCTGAAGTCCCAACCTCTCCTTTTAAGTTGCCTGGCACTGACCCTGAAATTAAAAAAGTTATTGAACAAAATAATTATACTAATCAATATTTAAAAACAATTGGTAAACAATTAGATAAACTAGAAACTAATTTAGATGATTATTCTGCTAACACTACATCCACTAAACAATCTTTAGATCAACCTTTGATTAACTTACCCAGTAATCGTTCTAAAAGAAATAGTTTAGTCACTCAAGATACTTCTACTGTTAAAGCTATAGAACAACTATTCACTAAATTAACTACTTCTGAACAAGCTTTACCATCTAAGGAAAAAGGTCTTACTGTCCTAAACCAACCTTTAGACAAGGCTTCTACTCAATCAGAAACTGATACAATTGATAATGAAATTAATCAATTAGCTCAACAATTTCAACCTTCTAATCTTAATAAACTCCACTATCCTAAACCTCAACCGACTACTCTTACTAAAAATTGGTATTCTCGACCTACTCCACTTGACCTCCAATATGAAGAAACTAATCTTTCTAATCAATTTTCTGTATTTGCTAAAAAATTATACGAATGGAATATTGATGGTCTTAGTGAAAATCAAATACTTCAAAAATTAAATCACTTATCTATGGTTGCAAATAGTTATCTTACTAACTACCCTGATTACTCTCAACCTGAAATTACTTCTTTAATTACCTTTGGTTTTACCGGTATGCTCAAATCTTGGTGGGAAAAATACCTTACTGAAGATCAAAGAGAATTAATCTTACATGCTAATTAAAAAGATGAAAATGATTTACCAATCTTTGATGAAACTATTGGCCATTACAAACCTGATGGTGTTAACACATTAATCTATACCATAGTTAGACATTTCATAGGTACTCCTACTAATATATATTCTCGTATACATGATCAACTTAGTAACCTTACTTGTCCAAAATTAAGTGATTTTAGATGGTATAAATGTATTTACCTCTAGAGTTATGTTAAGAGAAGATTGTACTAAATCTTTTTGGAAAGAAAAATTTATTAACGGATTACCTAGTTTGTTTGCTCACAAAATTAGAGATGTTCTTAGTCCCTACTGGTATCATTGAAGATGACAATTTAACTTATGGTGATATCATTAGCACTATTCAAAAAGAAGGATTAAGAATGTGTATTGATCTTAAACTCAGTCAAAAAGCTACTAAAGATAAACATAAGGCTAAATATGAATTAAGTAATTTTTGTGAACAATATAGTTTACCTCCTGTTGCATCTTCCCGTAGGAAAACACATAAAAAACATAGTAAATCCCATTACAAATATTCAAACAAGTATAAAAAGAATTATTTACCTTCTAAATCAAATAATAAATTCTATACTAAACCTAAAAAGAAATATTACAAAAAAATCACATCCAAAAGCTAAATCTAATAAAGATATTACTTGTTACAACTATGGTCAAAAAGGTCATTATTCTAATAAATGTAAAGAAAAACAAAAATTGAAAGATAAAGTTAATCAACTTCAAATTAATGATGAATCAAAAAATCAATTATTTGAAATCTTTCAATTAAATCAATCTGTTAGTAATTCCTCTTCTGATAATCCTAATACTTCATCTAATTACAATTCACCTAGTGAAGATTCTAATAATAACATAGAATTAGGATGTAATGATGTTTGTTGTAAACCTGTTAAACAAATTAATGTTCTTACTAAACAAAATCAAAAAGAAACTGCTCTTATTGAATTAATTAGTAGACTTGAAGATTCTGAATTAAAAAAGAAATATACTGATAAATTAAAATCTTTGTTAATCAATACTAATCATAAACCTAAGTTTGAAAAGCCTATTATTAGTCTATCTAAAACCTTAGAAAAATTTAAAAATAAACACAAAGAAGTTACCTTACAAGATTTACAACAAGAAATTAATCAGATTAAACAAACCATTAAAGATTTACAAAATAAAGATCAACATTTAGAAGATGAAATTATAACATTAAAACTTAATAAAAATTTAGATAATTTCCAAACCAATAATGTTTCTCCTAATGAATCTGAACATGAATCTGATGAACCTACTAACCCTGATAATCTTTTATTTGATAATCGATCACATCAATCTCAATCTCATAATCATGAAGATAATAGATTAAATCTCCTTAATAAAATCCATATTCAAAAATGGTATTCTAAAATTAAAATAGTTATTAATAATTTTGAATTAGATGTTATCGCTTTAATTGATACTGGTGCCGATCTTAATTGTATTCAAGAAGGATTACTCCCTACTAAATATTATGAAAAATGTCGTGAAAAATTAACTTCTGCTAATGGTAGTAAAATGCATATTAAATATAAAATACCTAAAGTTCATATATGTCAAAATAATGTTTGCTTTAAAACTTCCTTTGTTTTGGTGAAAAATATGACTGATAAAGTTATTTTAGGAACACCATTTATATTTTTACTATACCATTTACCACCTCTAGTGAAGGAATAACTACTCATGTTTTAGGTCAACCTGTTACTTTTAAATTCTTATCTCCTCCTGAAATATTAGAATTAAATCAATTAAAAGATTGTTCTATTTCTCAGACGATTAATCGATTAACTCGTCATTTAAGATATCTTAAAGAAGAAATTAATTACAAAAAAATTGATCAACAATTAACTAATCCAGTTATTATTTCTCAAATTAATGAATTTAAATTAAAATTAGAAACTACTGTTTGTTCTACTTTACCTACTGCATTTTGGCATAGGAAAAAACATATAGTCACATTACCATATATTAAGAATTTTCATGAAAGTCAAATTCCTACTAAATCTAGACCTATTCAAATGAATCATGAATTACTTGAAATGTGTAAAAAAGAAATCAATGAACTATTAAAAAATCAAATAATTAGTCCAAGTAAATCACCTTGGTCATGTCCTGCTTTTTATGTGAATAAAAATGATGAATTAGAACGAGGTGTCCCTCGCTTAGTCATCAATTATAAACCATTAAATAAAGTTTTAGAATGGATTCGATATCCTATTCCTAATAAAAAAGATTTGATTAAAAGACTTAGTCAAGCTGTTATTTTTAGTAAATTTGATTTAAAAAGTGGTTTTTGGCAAATACAAATTCATCCTAAAGATAGATATAAAACTGCTTTTACTACACCTTTTGGTCACTATGAATGGAATGTCATGCCATTTGGGTTAAAAAATGCTCCTAGTGAATTTCAAAATATAATGAATGATATTTTCAATCCATTTAGTCATTTTTCCATAGTTTATATAGATAATATTCTTATTTTTTCAAAATCAATTAGTGAACACTGGAAATATCTTACTGCATTCTTTTATACCATTAAGAGTCATGGTCGAGTCATTTCTGCTCCTAAGATTAAATTGTTTCAAACCAAAGTCAGATTTTTAGGTTATGATATTCACCAGAATACTATTTTACCTATTAGTCGTTCCATTGAATTTGCGTCTAAATTTCCTGATGAAAGCTTAGATAAAACTCAACTACAACGTTTTTTAGGATCACTGAATTATATTGCTGAATTTTACAAAGACCTTAGGAAAACTTGTCAACCGCTGTTTGATCGATTAAAAGACAATCCTCTTCCTTGGTCTTCTACTCATACTGCTATTGTTAAACAGGTTAAACAATATGTCAAGTCTTTTCCTTGTCTTGGTATTCCTACTGAAAATTCATTCAAAATTATTCAAACTGATGCCTCTGATATTGGTTATGGTGACATCCTTCTCCAGAAAATTACTCCTCAGTCATCTGAATAAATTGTTCGTTATCATTCTGGTGTCTGGAATAAAGCACAAAAGAATTATAGTACTATTAAACAAGAAATTTTATCTATTGTTTTATGTATTAGTAAATTTCAGGATGATATTTTAAATCAAAAAATTTTACTTCGTGTTGATTGCAAATCTGCTAAATATATTTTAGAAAAAGATGTTCAAAATCTTGCTAGTAAGCAAATTTTTGCTCGTTGGCAATCTATTTTAAGTATTTTTGATTTTGAAATTGAATATATACCTAGTTGTCAAAATTCTATTCCTGATTTTCTTACCCGAGATTTTTACAGGTGGATAGTAAGTTACATCATGCCCATTCCCTCTATTCCTTACCATAAACACCGGATTAACACTATAAAACCTAGTCAAAAATACTGCTTGCCGCCTTGCCTTTCTCAAATCAACCCATTTACTTACTAAAAGAGCCCAGTACATACAATTTCATCGGATTAAAGCTCAGAAACAACAACTTTCTCATTATATTAACTGTTTACATGAACATACTGATCAATTAGATATCTCAGTGGATGCTAATTTATCTCCTCTATTTCACAGATGTCTCGTCCACGGCCTCCTTCCAAAGCCTTGGTCCTTTTTAGTCAACCTTTTGTTCCACCTCCCATAGAGTTAGTAACGAAATACCATCCTGCTGAATTAGTTAACCGTTACCAAATTCTTGGTAACATTCCTAAACGTAGTTATACATCTGCTTTGGCTACTAATCCTTTTGCTTCATCTAGTCAAGCAGTTACTCCATACCCTCCTAATCCTATTAAATCAGCCCGATTTGATTATGTTAAATCCACCACTACTAATCTCTTTTTCAAAGAACCTAGTCATCCAAAGAGTCATACTGTTCATGATCTGGTTAAATCTTATTTTCCTCCTGGATGGCATTTTATTCCTCTCCATCCAGAAAAAACAATTACTTTCTACAAAGACATCTTGTTCAACCATCAATCAATTGTGATTAAACCCATTTATGATCGCACTTACACGAGTAAAATTGTGTACCATTCACTTTATATTCACAACTTTGTTTCTTTGGTTGATTGGGGTTCTCCTTATCAACTACGAGATCTGCCTGGTCATTCAATTCAATACAATTACTATGATTACATTGACGCTTGGTTCAAAGTCCTCTTGTATCAAAATGAGTCAAACAGTCACTCTTGGTTTCTTCAATTTGATCAAAAGTTCAAATCCGAATTACCTACCTGGTTTCTGCAATGGTGGACTCAGTATGGCGCCATTTCAGAAATCTTCTCATCAGTCATTATGGATCAAGTTAACTATTTTTCCACTGTTTTCTCATTCACTCCTCAGCAAAGGAAATTCCCTCCATTACTTATTTTTATATCCAAATACAAAATCCCCTGGATATTCAAATGGCAATATGGTATTTCTGATGATGTATTATACCGGCAACACACGGTTAAATGGTGGGATAATTTCAAGATTCCACGAATTGTTGAAATTGTTCAAACTAAATTCCCAATCAACATTCATGCCCCTACACCTGCCATGGTTAAAGCTCAGCAAACCCAACTGCTCCATTAACACAAGGAAGCCAACTTCCTCCAGTCAATCTTGGAAGCCCATCATCCAGTTCTTCCAAGCCCAAGTCATCCAAATCAAAGATTAAATCCAAGTCAGCAAAGCCCAGTACTGACCAGCCTAAGTCAAAGGATAAGTCCAAATCAAAGGTTAAGCCCAAGTCCAAGTCATCCAAAGATGAGCTCCTTCAAATGGCTCGTCTCCTCATGGCCCAAGCCAAGTCAGACTCGGATAACAGCAATTCAGAAGATGGTGAAGACAGTTCAAACTCTTCTGAAGGTTCAACTACTCAAAATCCATATGGTCTCGAGTTCCAAGATGCTCAGGACCCATATGCTTAATTCAGTCATTGGATTCTATATAGCTATAATTATCAGCTTCAATCAATACTCGTTTTTTAGAAAAGCTGCTGATATATATATATCTATATTGATTCCCTCAGTCACATGCCTCCAAGCAATGAATAGTGAAAAAAGTCAACTTTACTATTCACTATTCATCAAAAAGTCAACATTACTATTCATCATTCATCATAATTCATCCAACCGACAAATTCAGCACAGTAAAAAGCAACCATCAACTTTAGTCACTTACCGAAAGCAGCAGACAACTCCCATGTGCTCCTAATGCTCCTTTCAAGTTAGAATCATTCACTCACAAGACAAACAGTAGTCTCTTTTGATTATAAAAGAGCCTCTTCATTCAGAATAAGGCAGAGTTAGAAAAATTGAGAGCATTCCTTCCTCAAGAAAATAGCTTTCTCTGTAATTTTATATTTTCAGAAATTGTTTTCAGTTTACAAATTATGTATTTTGAAGAACTGCTTGCTTTATTCCAGTAAACAATTGTAAGTTTTATTAATGATTATTTGAAGTTATTGTTAAACTGTTTTCTGTTTTCCGTTTATTATTATTATTATTTTAGTACTACTTCCTGCTTCCGTTCCCTTTGGTATTATTTTAGTGCTATTTCCTGCTAATTTATTATTTTTTTTATAAAATATATATATAGTATTGTAATGCTTAAATTCATTTGGGAATAAAATTGTGTTTAATTAAGGAATAGAAAGAGAATTTAGATATAAGGTTTAATTTTTATTTTATGATAGGCTTAATTTTAAATTTATATAGATCAGACCAGTTGTGAAAGATATCAATAGTATACATCTTATGGGAAGTGAGAGAGTTTCGTTTTCATTAGATTTATTTTAGGAGAGAAAAGATTGTATAAGATTTATATTATTTTTAAATAAAAGCTTGATTTATTTTGAGAGGGGGAGGGTGGTTGAGAATTGTTGCTTTTTTCTTTCTTTCTTTCTTTCTTTCTTTCTTTTTATCGACAATATATTTGCATTAAAATTAAGGGAAATTGACTAGTAAATCCTATTTTGTGATCTTTTAATCTGTAAGGTCCTAAATGTTTTCTTTATGACTGAATGATCTTTTAAATTTTTGTTGACTGATTTGCCATTAGTAGTGTTAGTGGTTGACAGCTGGTATGGGGGTTTGGTTGGGGAAGGTGTTTGGGTGTGTAGGTGTCACGATGTTTTGAAAAAGCGCACTAGTACATTTTTTTATTTGTTGTGGGTTTGTGACACGCATGTAGTGGGATGTGGCTTACGGTTAAGAAGTGTTGTGACCTATGACATGAACACATGTGACGTAGGGCAACCAAGTGGTTCCGGATTGACGAACCATTTATCACAACCCGATCCTCTGAGTCCGACCCACAAATTGGGGATAATCGTATAATGGAAAATAATTGATTTTGTGGTTTTGGAAAACATTCCTTTTTTCCCGATTGCCGTTCCTGTAAATTTTGAATTTCAAATCCATTTGAACAAATCCCACAATCGTGATTTGTGGGATTGTAGACGGAATAAGTTGTGGGCATAAATTTGTGTTGGTTTTGTGGTGGGTAGTGTGTTTATTGTGGTTTGAGGAACCCTAACGTGGGCGTGTCGAAGTCGATGTTCTATCTGATTCGGAGGGGAACGTGTACGTCGTCTGCCCTTGCGTAAATGTCTGGGAAAAGTAAGTTTCAGTAAGAACTTCTTTTGGTTGAGTTGTTTATAATTTTTTATGTAGTTTGGTTGTTAGTAGTGTCAGTAATTGGCTATGAAAATTGATTGTCACGTTGTATTTGAATGTTTGTAGTGTTTATGATTGTTTAGCAGTCGATGTTCATGTCAAGGTGAAATCGGTAATTTGTTATTCAGTACGTTGTTGGTGTTGTCGTTATTGACATGGAAAATTGTATTACTATGGGACACGATGATGGTGGTGGACCATGTAGTTGGGGAAAGTGTTTACTCTATAAGGTGGCGTCTGATTTGTGTGGTCAATGTTGGGTGGGTTGGTTTTGTATGTTTGTTATGAGGCGTTGCATTGTTAGGGCTATATCGGTACGGTATTTCATTTTTTTTTCCAAAGTTGAAGTATGAACAGGGGGTGTCGCGATTGTTTTTTTAATGTGGTGTTGTATGATGTTTATTCATGGTAATAAAATGGCATCAGTTGCGGCGTACCCTGAATAATGCGTGCGTATAGGGCGGTATTGTTTGGTGGCGTAAAAGTATGTGTTTGGGTTGCGTGGGTTAGTAAGGCAATGTTGTACGAGTGGGGGTGTGGTGTATGGTGTGGGGAGTTTTTTTTTTTTTCATGAATAAAACGATTGAACGTGCTTGTTGTTTGTATTTGACGGTGTGGGTACGAGGATGGGGCAACTATGAAGTTGGGATGTTTGTGAATGTCGTCATATGCTATTGTAGTGGGTTGTGCAATGTGTTTTGTTAGCGTGGGTCGTTTAAAAACAAAGGGCATACAGTTTGGTTGGTTGAAGTATTTTGTTTATGGTGTAAACATCATCCAGTGTTTGTGTTATTCAGTGAAAATTGAGGAAAAGGATCTGCAATGTATACTTTAAATCTGTATGTAACACCAAAATCGATCGATGTGGTGTGGTATGTTTTTATTGTTTATTATTTACGATGTGTATGGGTTGGAGTAAGTGGGTTTGACGTTCTTGTTTTTTTTTTGTGGCAGGGCGTGTTAGTGGTAGCAGTCCGTGGACGCGGTCATGTGAACGAAAACGGAAGGGAGCGTTAGGGTTCAAAGAGACATCTGAAAAATGCATGAAGATGCCAGGGCGTGTTTTGTTCAATCAGAAAGATGCTAGGGCCAGTTCGGGGGCTTCGCGTAGACGTCCGAAGACACGATTGAATTTCAGGTCAAACATATCGGGCATAATTAAATTAGTGTACACGGTAAAGTTGCGAGACATTTACCTCGCTCACTTGAGGAAAACCCCATTTTGGTTGTTGTTTGAAGTGATTTTGATAAATCAGCTTGATCACACGGAGTTCAGGAAGGGTGACGAGCTGGTGGTCAGCATAATAAGGGCGTATAGTATACGGCATGGTATGTTTGTGATCGGTGGTCACAGTGTTGATCTGAGCGATGAGGACATCAAATTGTTGTTTGGTTTGCAATGTGGGGATGCTTTTCTCGATTTGACGCCAAGACAAAGGTCGCCGTCTGATTTTGTGCAACGAAGGTGCGCTGGCACTAGTAGAATTACTGCGAAAATTGTGAGGGATTTATTGATTGAGGCAGCAGCTGGAGACACACCACGAGATCATGAAGACACGGCAAAACTGTTATGCCTGTATGTTTGTGGGAAGTTGTTCTTTGCGAATTCCGGAGATACAATAAGCTAGACATTTATCCGGTATGTTGATAATTTAGAAGCAATGAAGATGTACAACTGGTGTGGAGCGATACGTAGCTCACTGATGTGTTCTGTGAGGGATTTTCACAGGACGCCAGAGAAAGTGACCGGTTGTGTGGTCGCGTTGATGGTAAGTGATGTGTGTGCAAAATGTGTGTGTATTTTGTGTGACATAGCAATGTGGTTTTTGCGTGTGTTTCGTACCATTTGACATGGATGAATTTTTAACGTGTTTTGTTTGTTGTTTCCCAGTTAAGGTTATGCGAACACACAACCATAGTTGAAGCAAAATCGGGGCACATGTTTCCTAGATTTTTAAAGTGGAATGTTGGTGACTTAATAGCAAGTGCACGAGGGTTGAAATTGGCAAGTCAAGTAAAATTTGAGGTATGTTTTGCATTTTATTGTGTGATGTGTGCCTGGTGAAACGGTGAGGTTATTGGTTCGTAGTAGTAGTTTGGTCAACAAATTAATGTGTGCTTTAATTTGTGTTACGTGTAGGTGTTTGCAGGTCCGTTGGTTGTTGTGGAACATGAGCGTGAAATTCTAATGGGGAGCATGTGTGCGAATGGTGTTAATGATGTGGTTGGATAGTGTGGTGTTAGTGGATGGCGAGGTACGGGGACGTATTCGGAACGTTGATATTGAGGATACTAGTTGCATGGCTGAAGTAGAAGGTGACATGATGAGCACCCCCAAGGTTGAAGGGGTAAGGAGTCAGGGTAAGCAAATTTTAGGTAATGTGGACGTATGTTTAGAAGTGGATGTAGGGGCATCGAAGTCGGACGTTGCTGTAGACACTCCATTTTTGACCGTCCTCAAGACTTGGACGTCACCGTTTGAACACTCGGTGATTATCCGTGTTTGTGTTCGTCTCGAGTTCCCGGAGGCCTTGGCAGCGCGCCTCGTCTCAGGACCTCCTGACTCGACTGCTTCGTGTATGGTTTTGGCACCAAACACCTGTGTTTTTGCCTTAAAGGGCAGGGAATGGCTTGTTGGCCATCCCCACACCCCACCGGCCCTCCCCTACCATCACCGGCTGCATATGTGTACCACCGGCCATGGTTTCTTAAAAAAAATGGCCGGTCGGCACTATGTTTAGCCGACCGGCACTTTATTGTGCCGGTGACCTATTTGGTTAGCCGATGACCCTTCTGCACCCCTTGGAGCATGGTGCATGCCAGCTGTGCCAGCTGGAATGCACCCACACCACTCCCCATGCACGGGGATGACCCCTTTGCACCTTTGAACCCCCAAACCTTCTAGAAGGTTGAACCCTTTGGCCAAGCTTCTTGGAGAAGCTTGGCCAGCTGTCTTAGCTTCTCCAAGAAGCCAAGACCCCTTTGCACCTCTTGACCCTTTCTCCTTTGCTTAGCCACTAAGCTTCTTGGCTTTATTTTGCCTATATAAGCATCATATCTCTCCCTTTGTTTGGGGTTGGCCATTCTTGAACAAAAAACCAGAGCTTTGTATCTATATATCTGTCATATATCTCTCTCTCCCTAGATTTTCCCTCTCTCTCCTCTTGTGTGTGTGTTTTTAGGCTTAAAAGTGTAGTTTTACCTTACTTTTGCACTAACACACACACTATCACACCTTAGCTCGAGATTGGGAGGCTTGGAGGGTTGATTCTTGAGCTTTTGGACTGGTTTTGATCAATAGAGAGTGGCTGGATCATCTGTTCTTCAAGGTTTCTTCAAGGGTGAGCACTTTACTTTAGTTTCCCCATTTTTGCAACAAGTTTCTACCTTCCTTGTATACTGATTTGGGTCTTGTGTATAACATGAAAAAGTCTTATATTTTCTTGCTTTAGAACTTTCATTAAGGTCACTTTGTGGTTTGAGTGCAAACTCACCCTCTTAGGCCTTATTTTGGCCTCTTTGGTGCCTTTTCTTGAGGCTTTGTTTGCCTTGGTGTTTTGGTCTTCTCACCACTGAAAACCAGTGGGTTTTTAGTGGTGAGGAAGGTGGTTTGAAGTCTTGTATAGGGGAGGGACACCCCTCTCCCCTTTGTCCCTCTTTTGCCTTTGTTTTTGGCTCATAAGGGAGCATGCATACTTGGTTTGTTTTGGCTTCATTTCAGAGCTTATTTGGTGTTCATATGATATGTTATATCTCTGTTTTTGGTTGGATTTGTAGCCCTTAGCATGCATCTTATACTTGCTTTGAAATGCTCTACTTTGCCTAGAAATGTGCCATGTGTTTAGCCTTGTATGTCCTCATGTTTTAGCTTGGCTTATTGAAGCTTTTGGTCATGATTTGTCATGTTTTAGGTCTGTTAGTCACTGATTTTGCCATGTTTGGCATGCTTGGTATGGTTGCTTTGCATTTTGGCTCGTAAGCCTTGGTTGTGTAGATCACTAGCATGCTTAACTTAGCTTCTTCTCATGATTTGGCATCATTGTAGGCTATATTTCAGTCCCTAATCCATACTTACATGCTTGCATTGGTCATCACTTTCATGCCTTGGAAGGTTGTTCTTTTGTGCCTTGAAATAGGCCTTGTGCATGCTTGTATGTTTAGGGTACTTTGGGGCTGCCATATCAGAGGGTTTGGGTGTATTTTCGCATGCTAGAATTCTGTTTTTGCTTGTATAATACATGCCATGAATGGTCATGTTAGTGGTGGTAAGATGCTCTCTTTGGTGCCTTAGCTTTAGGCCCATTGGCTTGCATATTGGTTGAACACTTGTCCACCTTTTTGGACACTTTTGGCCACTGTTTTGGGGTGGATTGAGGTTTGCCCCTTATGGTTTAAGTCCACTATTACATGCTTATCTCATGTTTGTTGCATGTTTGTTTAATAAGGTCTTGTCACATGCTAATCTTTTGCATGATTATCCATGTCTAGCATTGCATATTCAACATGATAGATTGCATTACATGTGACATGTTTGCACTTTAGTATTAGGTTGCATTGTGGAGCCATGTTTGCACAACATGCATTGCATTACTTGGTTTGGGGTGTCAAGCCAAGTGTGAGGGTTGAGAAGAGTTCATACCACAAGTGATGCAACTTGTCTCAACTCTCGGTCACCGAGGCCCTTGACCTTGACATGATAGGGTCTTGGTCTTCATTTACGTGTTGCATGCATATTCATTGAAATGCAATCTTGGTCCCTTAGGCCATCATGCATCAAAATGCATAGTTGGTGGCCCAAGGACCAAGGGCCATGCTTCCTTGAGTCCCATACATGATAGGAAACATGGCCATGCTTACATGTGCCCAAAATTCCATGCCATACACTGTCTGTCCTTGTTGCTGTCAAAAACCAGATTCTGCAGGAGTTGTTTGCCGACCGGCAGTAAAGAGTGCCGACCGGCAATGTATTGGTGGCCGACAACCTCATAAGCAGCCGACAGACGTTTTACATAGCCGGTGGCCATTTCATCCAGCCGATGGTGTGAAGCAGTGTGCATAGAAGGTATTCTGGGACTTTGGCAGTCTTTGGAAAGGCAGGACAGTGAAAACAGAGGCAGCAGTGGTATGGTGCGGGTTTTTCGGGCAAGACGGATTGAGCATGCATCATTTGCGCACCCCGAGGCAGGGCTGAGGCCCCCTTCTTTTTACATTCGATTTAATTTGATAATTAGAATTTTTGTAATAATTTATTCTGTATTTGGACTGTACTATTTGGGACTGTATATTCTTTTGGTCCCTCCGTGTGAGGGCACATTTGTAATAAGTGTGTGTGAGTGGTGTGTATGTCTTCCAACCTCCACTTCTTTCTCCTTTTATTTACCTGCTTATGATGGTAGATTAGGGCATATTTAAATTAGCATAACAGTATGATAGCATGCGTGCATCCATACATTCGTTTACATGCACCGAGCTCGGCGCATCATACTAACTGCATCGTATTTTCAATTCCAAATTGAATACATGCTACCTCTGTATTTCACATGCCATGTTTAGGATAGCCGAGCCTGTCTAGATTGCATCTTTGCCTGTGTTGCATTAGCCACTTAACATGAACTAGGATCATGTATTTGATTACTAACTGGTTTCTGTTTTGGCTTAGAGTACTAGGTGAGCTGTTATGCTTTAGCATACCGCATGCGTGTGAGTGTTGCCATAATAGCATGATTACCATGAGGCTAGCTGCTTATGTGATATAATTGCTTGAATGCCTGTGGATGGAGGTCGAATTGCTTAAATTGGGATAATGCATTAAAACTGTGAGTTTTAAGCCCACTAGTTAGTGGCAAAACCATCTTTTCTAAAAGCCCATTTGAGGGTGGCAAAATCTGCATTTTAAGCCTACCTGCGAGTAGCAAACCATCTTTCAAAAACAAACATGAAATGTTTTGTTCCAATTCAGGCGACCCGGTCTATACTTGTTTGCTGTGCGCATAACATAGTAAATCTAGGCTAATAACCGGAACAAGAACACATAATGTTTTCAAAATCGGATATCATGATTAGTAGAGGTCGGTCTTCGGACCGGGCGAAAGGGGGTGCTCATAGCTGACCTTCCTCGATCGTACCCAAGCTCCCGAGCCAAGACAACTTTGGTAATGACGGACACGTGGCCTTTGGCACCGAGTCAGGGTTTCCTAAATTTCCCCATTAAAAAATATTTAGGTGGCGACTCTGTATCTGGCAAAGCAGTCCATGTTTGGCACTTCTTTTCAAAATCTGTTTTTTTCTCAAAACGATTTGCCAGAGTTGGACTCTTTGGTTCAGATTAAGAACCGCAACAAACAAAAAGGGAGTCCGAACTGTAGCATGAGGCCCACGGGTGCATCTACAGTTTCTGGCGACTCTGCTGGGGATTTAGAGAGCTTGACTCGAACTCGTGATATCCTGTTTTGACTACACTTATGTGTTTCTTTGCATTGCATGTGCATTGGTGCGCCTAGGACGCCGTGTTGGCCATCTGCTATTCCTGAGCGGTTTGCTGGAGGCTTGTCTTGTCAAGGCATGACCATAAGACTGACCGGTTGCGGCTCTGCCAGTATGGGAACACAAACCCCGGTTTTACGGGGCACCCTTTTGACCATTCGACCTAGTGCATATCGAAATCCATAGTGACCATTCCAAGCTAGGACAGGTTGCTTACCCGATGTAGGTTGTTTGAAACCGCTGCGTGCGTAGTGAAACCCTAGCTCCTGACAAAATAGGACAGGGAAACCCTACCCCAACATAGGGGTGTTTTGGTTCTCTTTTACGTGCTATGTGCTTTTAGAGTGTATCTCTACAGGAATGCACATGTCAGTTTGCAAGATTGGGTATCAGGCCTGCGGGCACCAGTTCAATATTTTGGGGTTCAGTTTTACCCGAGGGTATTAGATTTGAGGCAGAATTTTGGGGCAGAATTCTGTAGAGGGCACAGTCATCCTGTTATGCTCATATCTGTTTTGGCGAAGTTGGGCTGAGATGCTGCATGTTTTCTCTTTTGCTAGGTAGTCCTGGAACTATAGCTTTAGAAGGCTCCGATATCCCCCGAGGTTCATCGGACTTGTGCCGATAGACTTTGTCAGGTCAGAGATTCAGTTCAAGGGGAATCAGTGTTCCTTTGCCAAAGGCAGGGTAAAAGGGCCAATCAGGCACAGATCACCAGTTCAGCAGTTACCAGATCAGTGGCCCTTATCCACCCTACCAGTGAACAGTCAGGCTGAGGTCTCAGTTTCTACTGCAGGGATAGATATACCAGTCAGTCAGATGGATCAGCAGAACACGTCAGGGGTGGAGGCAACGATGCGTCAGATGCAAGAAAGTATGAAGCTCATGCAGGAGGACGCTGTCCACCAAGCGGAATTTTCCAAGCAGCAGGCTGTAATCATGGCTCAGCAAGCCGAGCTCATCGCTAGGTTGCAACAGCAGAACGGAGCATCTGCTTCGCATCAAGCTCCTCCACCACCAGGGGTTCAGACACCCGGGGAAACACCCAATGTCCAGGAAGGTACGGACATTCCGGTAGGGCCGGCTCCGCCCCCAATTTTACCCCAGCTGTCCAAAACACCTACCAATCTATCGAACTCTCCCTTCGAGTTCGAGGTCAACCCTACAGCATTGAAGTTGAGCAAGCTTGAAAAGTTGTTCAAGAAATCCCAGGGGGTAAAGTCCATCCCGGACATTGAGGACGGGTACACCGACGCAGCTGTAACTCTGCCGGACAGGTTCAAGATGCCTCACATCGACCGTTTTGATGGGTCAAGAGATCCCATGGTCCACCTAAGTTTGTTTTCAGATGTTCTGCGCCCGATGGGCTTGACAAGATTACAGAAGCTTTCCCTTTTTGGCAGGACCCTGTCGGGTATTGCGGCCATCTGGTACGCCAAATTGGAGGATTCAGTGAAACGAAGCTGGGAGGAGATGGCCGAGGCCTTCGTCACACAATATTCATACAATACCCAAATTGAGATTACGACCCGTGATCTTGAGACGACGAGGCAGGAGCCTAAGGAGAGCTTCTCAGAATTCGTGGCCCGCTGGAGGGCCAAGGCCTCAATGATGACCATTAGGCCAACGGATAAGGATCAGATACGGATGGTTGTACGCAACCTCCAGCCCAAACTAATGCAGAAAATGATCGTGCTCCCCTTCCCTACCTTTTCTGATTTGCATGAGATGGGGGTACAAATTGAGGATGCTATGAAACAGGGCTTGATTGACAGTGACAGGGAGCAACCCAGGAGGACCTTCAACCGCAACGCAAATACAGGCGTAAGCAGTGCTGAAAATGCCAGAGCTTCAGACGTGGGCATGGTTACCACCACCACACAAAAAACAGCCACCTCATTCACCGGTGCGTCCGGAGCTAGCTCGCAAATAGCCAAAAACCCACCTCAGAGCCAAAGGGTGTTTACTCCACTATACATGCCCCTATCCAAAGCTCTGGGGGTTTTGATCAAGAAAGGGCATCTGAAGCCCCTGGAGCCGCAGCCACTACCAAAGAACCTCCCTCTCTCACACAACCCAACCGACTACTGTGCCTTCCATCAGCGAGCTGGCCATGGCACTGACATGTGCTTTCGTCTTCGCCACGAAATACAAGATCTGATCGACAACAGAGTCATCCCCGCACCGGGTCCTGCAAAGTCTATCGGCACTTGATCAGTGAACTTGCGGGGGATAATGTGACCATATGATCGGGGGATGAACCACCTGCGGGCGGCGCTCAGTTTACTCTGGATGTGGCGTTTGGCACGCACTGTTTTGAGCATTTGTGAATGTTGGTTTTTGTACATTCTGACTTAGGTATTAGGTCAGTCTTATTGTTTTGTTTTTGAGCCTGTCTTTTTGTTTTGAGTCAGTCTATTTTGTTTTGGGTCTGTCTTGCTGTATCGAGTCAGTCCTGTTGTATAGGAGTGGGGTGATTCCGGGGGGGGTGTTACCTTGGGCGTCACCATTTTGTTTCGCGTTTGTCTTTTCGTTTTGTCTTGAGTCTGTTTCTGCCTTGGAGCCAGTAACGCCAACGGATTTGAATGAACAGCAGTGGTTTTTTCATGCTTTTGTGTTTGCTTCTGCCATGTGCCAGTTGTACCAGAAATTCCAAATGAGATGGCAGTATTTGACTAAGAACCCTGTCTTTTCTGTGCCTTGAAGTCATTGTAATGACCTGAGTTTTTCAAAACTTTTTGAACACTGCGGTGAAAACGAAGAGGAAGGAATTCTTCAGGTTTTGCAAAATTTGATCAAACTGAGAAAAAGATAGGCGTGCTAAGCCCTTAATGAATGAAATCATGCTTGTTAGCGTGAGTACTGAGAAGGACCCTGGCTTGATCTAGACTGGTTTCACACTATCTTCAGCGCGAGTGATTTGTCGCTTTCTTAAAAATTTTCAAAAACAAAATGTTTTGCGCGGTCCTACGAAGACCTGTGTGGAATCGCTCTTGAGATTCTACAGCCTAGGATCGCTCTCAGTCTCGAGACTCAACCCCTTTGTTTCCAAACCTTGACCTTGGATTCAGAGTGTTCAACAGTCAATCACGATATGAGGCCTGTGTGGCCAGATTTGAAACAGCCCTCGAACAAGAGGCACCAAAGTCAGATCAAGAAGATCAGACCTCATCAGAAGAAGCTTGCAAAGCTAGAACAGAAGTACCCTTTGAACTAGGGGCAAAGGTGTCAGATGTGCTCGAAGAGCCGAAGATGAATCCTCTTACAAAACAACAGCCACTCTCTTGGATACGGATGGCTTCGAGATCCTAAAACCATTTGGCATGGACTTGTTACACTTTTACCCTTTGAGAGGCTCGCTGGGCCGAAAACCCGGAAAGGGCGACCCAGGCAAAAGTTAGAGCAAGCAAAGATATATACAAAAAGCAAAGAGAAAAAAAAAAGAGAAAAAAAAAAAGAGAAAAAAAAAAAGAGAAGAAAAGAAATGAAAAAGAAAGAAGAACAAAGCTCGCAAGGTTGAAAACCTGCGACGGGCGCCTTGGCAAAAGTTAGAGCCTAAAAAGGAGAGGTTAAATACCCGAGTGTACCTTAATCCCGAACTACGTAAGGCTTGATTCCCATCTTTGGGATACGTAGGCAACTTCATTCTGAAGTCCAGCCGCAAAACACTTCAAATTTGATTGTGTCCATGCAATGGTTCTAGTCATTTTTGTCTTCACTGTATCCGAGAGTTTGGTTGCGTTCAGCACTCTGAGGACTGACTACAATGCGTTGCGGTGCCATTCAAACAAGGGGCAGCTTTCCGTTGCCATTCAACGCGCTGCGGTGCCATCCAAACAAGGGGTAGCTTTCCGTTGCCATTCAACGCGCTGCGGTGCCATCCAAACAAGGGGCAACTTTCCGTTGCCATTCAATGCGCCACGGTGCCGTTCAAACAAGGGGCAACTTTCCGTTGCCATGCAGCTCTCTTCAAGCACGGGGCAGTTTTCCTTTGGATCCGAGGTTGCGCATCTCAGGAGTAGGTTTCATGCTCGTTGAGCAATGGCCGTTTGCAAAATAGTTTTTGAGAATTTTTACTGAGGTTGACTATTTTCTCAAAAATCATTCTATCTTTTCCAAAACTGGACCCTTTTCATGGACCCAAAAAAGGAAAATTTTCAGTGCTCATAGCCTAACTTGCATGATTTTAAATCAAAAATCGAACAAGCATGTTGATCTAACTCTCATTTTGGTCAAAGCTGTTTTAGTAGAAAGCAAAAACAAAAAATGGTCAAAATGATGAACTAGGGACACAGTTGAGTCAGGTTCCCTGACTTTTCCCCTTTATCAACGCACTTGCCAAAAAGGGCACTCTACTTGCCAGAAAAGGCACAATTGAAGCTAACAACAAAGGGCTGAAAGCTCTCTCACCCTCCAAGCAACGAGATATCAAGCCAAATGCGAAGCACGAACTAGAATGGATCAAGATATTCTACTCCCTCATCTGGACAGATCTGATCATGTTCAAACTCCCCAACAGAGCATCGTCAACCGATATCAGTTGCAGATTTGCTACACACCCAATTGTAGCACAACCCCTCTGTGGGAGAAACTCACTAGCTGCATGCTAGGGGCAAGAGCCCATAACTTTCTGTTTATCCATCAACCACCCAGGGGAGGGATTTAAAATGAGAGATTGAAGAATAGAGAGATGTGAGTTGAGAGAAAAAGTGAGAAAAGGGTTTTTTCGTGAAAAACAGAGCTTGAGGGCCGAGTGATGTGAGAATCACAAATGAGAAAGGGTGGGAAACACTACCCGGTGAAACAGGCTCCCTGTGCACGTCTGAGTGTCGTGTCTTTTTGTTTTATCTCGATTCTTTTTTTGAGTCGTTTCGAGTGTTACTCGATGTGTCTAGGTTGTGTGCCTTTTATTTCCTTGTTGAGTCGTTTTGCCGTGTTCAGTCGTAGGCCCAATACTTGTCGAAAACTCATCTCTCAATTTCAAAAAAATCAATCTTGTGCTCAGAGTGCTGTGCCATTCTCCACGTTTGTGCAAAAAAGGAATTTGTTCTTTCGAAAACTGCAGGGTTCAATCCAGGTCATGTGAGAACAGTAAACCAAGACCTATCTGAAGCTATATGGGTTCTGGACTGCAAAGCAAAAGCAAAAAAGGAAAATGTCGGGCATCTGAGTTTGTTTCAACTTTAGTAAGCTCCGAGATCGTATTCCGTATGCACTTTGTCAGGTCTTGTCAATGCTCCGAAGTATGAGTGTGCCTCTACCCCAAGCTCAAGATTAAGTTTGCCTCAAGCCAGAATGGCAATCAGAAATGCTCTCTCTGAGTACCAGCCCCTGCCAGATGCATCTTGACTGTGTTTGCAATGAGTTCCTAGACTGTGTTTGCAATGAGTTCCTAGGAGACCAACTGCGACGGTGAAAACTAGAGTTCGAATGGCTTTTGCCTAGAACGCAAAGGTTCGGGATTTCCGAGACTAAAGTCTGGTTTGAATACCCAGGGGTCTATCCTCGACTTGAAATCTGTATGGCAGCCCCATAGATTGAGATAGCATGTGAATGCGCCTCAATTCTGGATACTGAATCAACCTAGTCTGTCACCCCGTTGGAGAATAGGGAAAGTTTGAACATGGCCAGGAAGGAGAGGTAGTAACTGCCGTTTGGAAGTACAATCGAGAAAGTGCAAGAAGAACCCACTCTTTTCAGCCCAAAATGTTTCTGCGGAACTTTCAAATCATGTCTTCGATGTGCAGCTCATCGTCAGTCGGCGCGCACGAGGTGTATCCTTTTTGGAATGAATCGTGACCCCTCCAAGAGGTAAATCGGAGGTTGCGTTTGGAGTTTGGTCTCCTTAAGCTTGTATTCCCTTATTCGGCATTTTGTTTCAAATATGCATTGTGATGCACGTTCCAACTGCATTGTTATGCACCCACTTCCACTTGCATTGTGATGCACGTTCCAACTGCATTGTTATGCATGTCCCACGGGCGTTGTCACGCGTGTTCCACCGGTATTGTCATACTCATTCGTTGCATTGTTATGCACAGCTATCTAGCATTGTTATGCTCATTTGTTGCATTGTTATGCACATCTATCTAGCATTGTTATGCTCATTCGTTGCATTGATATGCACATCTATCTCGCATTGTTATGCACCTTTTTCACTTGCATTGTTATGCACACTCTACCTGCATTGTTATGCACATCTATCTAGCATTGTTATGCTCATTCGTTGCATTGTTATGCACATCTACCTGTATGGTTATGCACCTTTTCACTTATATTGTTGATCTTTCCTCTCTTGCATGTGATATGCTGAGAGGTCTGCCTTTCTTCTCTTGCATGTGATACGCTGAGAAATCTACCTTTTCCTCTCTTGCATGTGATATGCTGAGAGGTCTGCCTTTATTCTCTTGCGTGTGATACGCTGAGAAATCTACCTTTTCCTCTCTTGCATGTGATATGCTGAGAGGTCTGCCTTTCTTCTCTTGCGTGTGATACGCTGAGAAATCTACCTTTTCCTCTCTTGCGTGTGATACGCTGAGAGATGATCTTTTCCTCTCTTGCGTGTGATATGCTGAGAGGTTCACCTTTCTTCTCTTGCGTGTGATACGCTGAGAAATTCACCTTTTCCTCTTTTGCGTGTGATACGCTGAGAGATGATCTTTTCCTCTCTTGCATGTGATATGCTGAGAGGTCTGCCTTTCTTCTCTTGCGTGTGATACGCTGAGAAATCTACCTTTTCCTCTCTTGCATGTGATATGCTGAGAGGTCTGCCTTTCTTCTCTTGCGTGTGATACGCTGAGAAATCTACCTCTTCCTCTCTTGCATGTGATATGCTGAGAGGTCTGCCTTTCTTCTCTTGCGTGTGATACGCTGAGAAATCTACCTTTTCCTCTCTTGCGTGTGATACGCTAAGAGATGATCTTTTCCTCTCTTGCGTGTGATATGCTAAGAGGTTCACCTTTCTTCTCTTGCGTGTGATATGTTGAGAGATGATCTTTTCCTCTCTTGCATGTGATGTGCTGAGAGGTCTGCCTTTCTTCTCTTGCGTGTGATACGCTGAGAAATCTACCTTTTCCTCTCTCTCGCGTGTACGCTGAGAGATGATCTTCTCTCTCTTGCATGTGATATGCTGAGAGGTTTGCCTTTCTTCTCTTGCGTGTGATACGCTAAGAAAGTTACATTTCCTCTCTTGCGTGTGATATGCTGAGAGGTTTACCTTCTTCCCCTCCTGTGTGTGATACGCGGAGAGATATTGTGTGTGAGACTCCGGGTACTCTTGGTAGTCACTTTTAGCCTTCTCTGCGTGAGACGCAATGAGAATTGCATAATTCTCTTACATCCTTTCTGCATGAAATATAGTTGTTGCTTTGCATTCTTGCTTAAAACTGTTGCATCTATTGTGAATATGTGCTTCATTACAGCTTGCTGCATTTGCATGATCACGAGTTATGTTCGGCTTCTTGCATTGTCAGTTGCATTTTGCCCCTGCCTTCGGGCGCATACCTTGTTTGTCTTGCGTGTTTGTCCAAGTCTTCGACCTTGTCAAAAATGGGTCGTCTCTGGGCTTTGACATTCACTCCCGTCATTGTTATGACATTCGAGTTCTGTCAAAGAGGGGCAACTGTAGACACCCCATTTTTGACCGTCCTCAAGACTTGGACGTCACCGTTTGAACACTCGGTGATTATCCGTGTTTGTGTTCGTCTCGAGTTCCCGGAGGCCTTGGCAGCGCGCCTCGTCTCAGGACCTCCTGACTCGACTGCTTCGTGTATGGTTTTGGCACCAAACACCTGTGTTTTTGCCTTGAAGGGCAGGGAATGGCTTGTTGGCCATCCCCACACCCCACCGGCCCTCCCCTACCATCACCGGCTGCATATGTGTACCACCGGCCATGGTTTCTTAAAAAAAATGGCCGGTCGGCACTATGTTTAGCCGACCGGCACTTTATTGTGCCGGTGACCTATTTGGTTGGCCGATGACCCTTCTGCACCCCTTGGAGCATGGTGCATGCCAGCTGTGCCAACTGGAATGCACCCACACCACTCCCCATGCACGGGGATGACCCTTTGCACCTTTGAACCCCCAAACCTTCTAGAAGGTTGAACCCTTTGGCCAAGCTTCTTGGAGAAGCTTGGCCAGCTGTCTTAGCTTCTCCAAGAAGCCAAGACCCCTTTGCACCTCTTGACCCTTTCTCCTTTGCTTAGCCACTAAGCTTCTTGGCTTTATTTTGCCAATATAAGCATCATATCTCTCCCTTTGTTTGGGGTTGGCCATTCTTGAACAAAAACCAGAGCTTTGTATCTATATATCTGTCATATATCTCCTCTCCCTAGATTTTCCCTCTCTCTCCTCTTGTGTGTGTGTTTTTAGGCTTAAAAGTGTAGTTTTACCTTACTTTTGCACTAACACACACACTATCACACCTTAGCTCGAGATTGGGAGGCTTGGAGGGTTGATTCTTGAGCTTTTGGACTGGTTTTGATCAATAGAGAGTGGCTGGATCATCTGTTCTTCAAGGTTTCTTCAAGGGTGAGCACTTTACTTTAGTTTCCCCATTTTTGCAACAAGTTTCTACCTGCCTTGTATACTGATTTGGGTCTTGTGTATAACATGAAAAAGTCTTATATTTTCTTGCTTTAGAACTTTCATTAAGGTCACTTTGTGGTTTGAGTGCAAACTCACCCTCTTAGGCCTTATTTTGGCCTCTTTGGTGCCTTTTCTTGAGGCTTTGTTTGCCTTGGTGTTTTGGTCTTCTCACCACTGAAAACCAGTGGGTTTTTAGTGGTGAGGAAGGTGGTTTGAAGTCTTGTATAGGGGAGGGACACCCCTCTCCCCTTTGTCCCTCTTTTGCCTTTGTTTTTGGCTCATAAGGGAGCATGCATACTTGGTTTGTTTTGGCTTCATTTTAGAGCTTATTTGGTGTTCATATGATATGTTATATCTCTGTTTTTGGTTGGATTTGTAGCCCTTAGCATGCATCTTATACTTGCTTTGAAATGCTCTACTTTGCCTAGAAATGTGCCATGTGTTTAGCCTTGTATGTCCTCATGTTTTAGCTTGGCTTATTGAAGCTTTTGGTCATGATTTGTCATGTTTTAGGTCTATTAGTCACTGATTTTGCCATGTTTGGCATGCTTGGTATGGTTGCTTTGCATTTTGGCTCGTAAGCCTTGGTTGTGTAGATCACTAGCATGCTTAACTTAGCTTCTTCTCATGATTTGGCATCATTGTAGGCTATATTTCAGTCCCTAATCCATACTTACATGCTTGCATTGGTCATCACTTTCATGCCTTGGAAGGTTGTTCTTTTGTGCCTTGAAATAGGCCTTGTGCATGCTTGTATGTTTAGGGTACTTTGGGGCTGCCATATCAGAGGGTTTGGGTGTATTTTCGCATGCTAGAATTCTGTTTTTGCTTGTATAATACATGCCATGAGTGGTCATGTTAGTGGTGGTAAGATGCTCTCTTGGTGCCTTAGCTTTAGGCCCATTGGCTTGCATATTGGTTGAACACTTGTCCACCTTTTTGGACACTTTTGGCCACTGTTTTGGGGTGGATTGAGGTCTGCCCCTTATGGTTTAAGTCCACTATTACATGCTTATCTCATGTTTGTTGCATGTTTGTTTAATAAGGTCTTGTCACATGCTAATCTTTTGCATGATTATCCATGTCTAGCATTGCATATTCAACATGATAGATTGCATTACATGTGACATGTTTGCACTTTAGTATTAGGTTGCATTGTGGAGCCATGTTTGCACAACATGCATTGCATTACTTGGTTTGGGGTGTCAAGCCAAGTGTGAGGGTTGAGAAGAGTTCATACCACAAGTGATGCAACTTGTCTCAACTCTCGGTCACCGAGGCCCTTGACCTTGACATGATAGGGTCTTGGTCTTCATTTACGTGTTGCATGCATATTCATTGAAATGCAATCTTGGTCCCTTAAGCCATCATGCATCAAAATGCATAGTTGGTGGCCCAAGGACCAAGGGCCATGCTTCCTTGAGTCCCATACATGATAGGAAACATGGCCATGCTTACATGTGCCCAAAATTCCATGCCATACACTGTCTGTCCTTGTTGCTGTCAAAAACCAGATTCTGCAGGAGTTGTTTGCCGACCGGCAGTAAAGAGTGCCGACCGGCAATGTATTGGTGGCCGACAACCTCATAAGCAGCCGACAGACGTTTTACATGGCCGGTGGCCATTTCATCCAGCCAATGGTGTGAAGCAGTGTGCATAGAAGGTATTCTGGGACTTTGGCAGTCTTTGGAAAGGCAGGACAGTGAAAACAGAGGCAGCAGTGGTATGGTGCGGGTTTTCCGGGCAAGACGGATTGAGCATGCATCATTTGCGCACCCCGAGGCAGGGCTGAGGCCCCCCTTCTTTTTACATTCGATTTAATTTGATAATTAGAATTTTTGTAATAATTTATTCTGTATTTGGACTGTACTATTTGGGACTGTATATTCTTTTGGTCCCTCCGTGTGAGGGCACATTTGTAATAAGTGTGTGTGAGTGGTGTGTATGTCTTCCAACCTCCACTTCTTTCTCCCTTTTATTTACCTGCTTATGATGGTAGATTAGGGCATATTTAAATTAGCATAACAGTATGATAGCATGCGTGCATCCATACATTCGTTTACATGCACCGGGCTCGGCGCATCATACTAACTGCATCGTATTTTCAATTCCAAATTGAATACATGCTGCCTGTGCATTTCACATGTCATGTTTAGGATAGCCGAGCCTGTCTAGATTGCATCTTTGCCTGTGTTGCATTAGCCACTTAACATGAACTAGGATCATGCATTTGATTACTAACTGGTTTCTGTTTTGGCTTGGAGTACTAGGTGAGCTGTTATGCTTTAGCATACCGCATGCGTGTGAGTGTTGCCATAATAGCATGATTACCATGAGGCTAGCTGCTTATGTGATATAATTGCTTGAATGCCTGTGGATGGAGATCGAATTGCTTAAATTGGGATAATGCATTAAAACTGTGAGTTTTAAGCCCACTAGTTAGTGGCAAAACCATCTTTTCTAAAAGCCCATTTGAGGGTGGCAAAATCTTCATTTTAAGCCGACCTGCGGGTAGCAAACCATCTTTCAAAAACAAACATGAAATGTTTTGTTCCAATTCAGGCGACCCGGTCTATACTTGTTTGCTGTGCGCATAACATAGTAAATCTAGGCTAATAACCAGAACAAGAACACATAATGTTTTCAAAATCGGATATCATGATTAGTAGAGGCCGGTCTTCGGACCGGGCGAAAGGCGGTGCTCATAGCTGACCTTCCCCGATCGTACCCAAGCTCCCGAGCGAAGACAACTTTGGTAATGACGGACACGTGGCCTTTGGCACCGAGTCAGGGTTTCCTAAATTTCCCCATTAAAAAATATTTAGGTGGCGACTCTGTATCTGGAAAAGCAGTCCATGTTTGGCACTTCTTTTCAAAATCTGTTTTTTTCTCAAAACGATTTGCCAGAGTTGGACTCTTTGGTTCAGATTAAGAACCGCAAAAAACAAAAAGGGAGTCCGAACTGTAGCATGAGGCCCACGGGCGCATCTACAGTTGCTTATGATGGCAGAATAGGGGATTGTGTACGAAGTAGTACGGTTGGTATGGGTGAGGGACTGGGTGTTGGGGAGGAAGATGATATTGTGGTGAAGTTGAAGGTAGAGGTTACCATGTTGAAATGAAAGAATGAGATGCAAACAGTGAATCTGGTGGGTGGCTTCGAGAGCGTTTTCAAAGTTAAAGACGAAGAAATCAGAAAAACTTTTTGCGGAGAATTCTGAGTTGAGGAGGATTGTATCGGGCTTGGAAGAGCAACTTGCAGATCAGGCAGTGCACAATGTTACGCAGCAATATAGAGGTTTCGTCGGTGTACCAGACAGTGACATGGGGGCAATGAGGGAATGTTTCAACGGTCTAACCGAAGTGGGTAGCGGAAGGACGTTGGGTCATGGTGACGTAGTGTTAAATGCGTCGCCAGTTGCATGCATGGTGGGGGGAATGAGTAGCGGAAATACGGAGATTTGTGATGGTGTGGGTCAGGTCGAGGAACAAGATGTGGTTGTGATAAGTCCGTTAGCCGATGAGGGTGAGCCGAACGACGGGGGTATGAATTCGTTTGTGCGTAACATAAAAGGGAAGGTAAAGAAAAATTTGAAATTACTGGAGTTTGATTATCCGGAAGTGCGGTTGAGGCCACGAAAATTGTGCAACAAAGGGGAAAGTTCGCGTGGCGGGACGGAATGGTGTGGTATGGGACAAGGTGGGTGTGATAATGTTATTGACGTAGATGATGTTGGTGATGCAGTGAAGAATTTTTCTGGGTTTGGAATGAACAACCGTAACACGGTGTGGAAGATGTTGTCCGAGAAGGAGAAAGGTATTGTACAGATGGCGTATGACAGATATGGTGATGGGTAAGTGATTGTGTTGTTTGTAAATGTGGATGTTTATATATGTACCGTATCGTGTCTTTTGTGGACTATGTTGTTACATTTGATGTTATTGGAAATGTCTACAGGGCTGTGATGTGGGTTGGACAGGTGGACGGTAATGCAGTTTACTTTTCTGATGTTAGAGTTATCGGCAAGGGGCTGTGAGAGGGAACGTAAGTTATGGACACAATGTGTTATAAGAGGATAACATAGTATTGGTTAATGAAATTTTGTTTGCGGTTTTTGTTCTAGGTGGGGTTATGTTTGTTCACATTTTTTTTTTTTACAGGTTATAGACGCGTATGCAGAGATACTTATGGATGAGCAAGTGAAGTTGAATGTTGGTACCGATTTTCCGAATAAGTCGTATTTTTTCAGCAGTATTTGCTTGGTGAGTTTCGCACCCTACCATTGGTGGTTGTGTACGTTGGGTACAACGTATCATTATGTAGTGTTGACCATTTGCGTGATTCGGGACATGATGAAGAATGAAAACAAGTCGGCCAGGTTGAGATACGTGATGAGTAACCTAGCGGCCGCAGGAGATGCACGGTACATCCATTTCCCCATCTGCCACCAATCACATTGGACTCTGGTTGTGCACGACACGAAAGATGGTTGGTGAAAACATTTCAACTCTATGTGTAGTAGGAGTGGTGCGGGGGGTGCTCATACCAATGAAGCTGTCACATTGGTAAGAGTGCGCAGTTGCGTTTGAATGATATGTATTGTTTTCGAGCAATGACATGAGTGGTAATATGTCTGTCGTATGGTTTTTGTTGGTGCAGAAACGTCTTTTTGTGGAAGTGCAAAGGGAGTCCCTGGCGTCGCGTGGTATGTTGGACGTAATTGGTACACAGGAAGTGGATACGCCTGTCGAGTCAGTCGTGGACTGCCCACAACAACGACCAGAATCGTAAGTTACGCCTAATTTTGCTTTAGTACATAGTGCAACACATGAGTTCGGTAGCATTTCGTAATATATGTGTTTTAATTGGATGCTTGGTGATTTAGGCCTTGACTGTGTGATTATAGTGTGCGCCGTAATGAGGCAGTACATGCACCATGTAAATGTGGCACGCTCTTTGCAAGGAGGCAACTGCAGTGTTCTCCGGGCGAACATAGTGAGACAGCTGATCAGGGATCCGGTAAGAGGGATAGCGAGCAATATGGGGCAGTCATTGACATGATGTGGAAGACTGAAATATCTTTTGCGATTTTGGGTGCTGCTGTTTTGAAATTTGTGTGCATACAGTTTAGTAGTGTGTTTTTTTGTTTGGAATTCAATAATCGTGTTTATATGGTTTATGGATATTTTGGTATTTCACAAACAGTTTATTTATAAGATAATATGTCAATGTTTGGGTGTTCTGATAAGTTCGTGGATGATGGAATATTTTTGGTCCACTGCATGCGTGTGATTGGGTTATGTGGGATGATGAGTTGGGGGAATGCGTGGTTTGGAAGTGGTTATTATGTGAGTAGGAGGGGTATGGAGATGTGTTAGTTGGGTGTGTTGTAAAATTGTGTGGTGTTTTTGCAGGTTTGTTCGTTAGGTTTTTTTTTTTTTTTCCTCTTTGCCTTGTTGGATGTGTGTTGGACGTTGGGTTAACGTGTCTGTGAACTTATTTTTTGGTTTAAGTTAGTGTATGTGGTTAGTGGTTTGGTGTTGGTGGACGGGTGGGGGGGTCAATATTCGGGTGGATATGATGAGTTTGTGATTGCTGAGCCGTTTGATTGTGTATATATTGTGTGATGTGAACATCGCGTAAACTTTCAGCGTGAATCGAGTGTTATATAACGTGGGCAGGGACCATTGCGAAATCGCGGTATGTGAAGGTTGTGGAAGTGTAGGTTGCAAAACTGTGTTATGTGAAGGGGTTCCTTGCGTACTTTAGACAATATATAACAAGTTCCGCATGGCCAAATGTCATGAATTGTTTAAGTTACATATAATTTTGTGTAAATGTGTTGGTTTAATACTAAGCCAGAGTTGGTGTGGTAAAATTTGTTGTATAAATGTTTCGGCTGGTGTAGGTGTGTGCAGTATGGGATAGTTGAAAATATAAGTGAAACACATAGTATGCAATGTTTACATTGAACATTCCGAAATCATAAAGGGTGCGGCGTCACACAATTTGTATTTTATTGCATCCTAATATGGATACATATTGTTTCTTGAAATATACGCAAATAAGTACTTATTTTGAACATCATGTAAACTTTCAACGTGAATCGAGTGTTGTAAAACGTGGGCAGGGACCATTGCGAAATCGCGATGTGTGAAGGGTGTGAAAGTGTGGGTTGCAAAACTGTGTTATGTGAAGGGGTTCCTTGCATACTTCAAACAATATGTCACATAGTTCCGCATGGCCAAATGTCATGAAATGTTTGAATTACATATAATTTTGTGTAAATGTGTTGGTTTAATACCAAGCCAAAGTTGGTGTGGTAAAATTTGTTGTATAAATGTTTCGGCTGGTGTAGGTGTGTGCAGTATGGGATAGTTGAAAATATAAGTGAAACACATAGTATGCAATGTTTACATTGAACATTCCGAAATCATAAAGGGTGCGGCATCGCACAATTTTTATTTTATTGCATTCTAATATGAATACATATTGTTTCTGGAAATATTAAATACGCAGATAAGTACTTATTTTGCACTGACACAGTGCATTGACGGAAATTGAAAATATTTATAGACAATGTTTGGAATAGGAAGAAAGGTTTAAATGGGCTCCTTGCATGTTTTCCTATTGTGGTTACCCATGCGCCCACACCTTCCACAACAGATCTGTTGCACATGCTCACCCCTTGATAGTATCCTCTTCTTCTTTGGCCTGCCTGGTGACAACGGGTGGATGGATGAGGTAGTCGTGTGGGTCAAATGTTGGTTGTTCAACAGTTGGGATTGGGAAGATACTTACGGCCTAAGTTGAACGGTATTCGCACACATGAAAATACGGTTCTACAAGATCATTCAAGTCTCAACCACTTTTCCGAACGGCGACCATGGCGTGTGCGTAGGGGAACCTGTTAAGTTGCCACTGGAAACATGAACATGTTTGTGTGGCAATGTTAACAGTCACCGATGAGAATGAGTGGACCTCGTAAACGTCAGCATTTGACTGACTAACTCGCCATGACCTGCCTTTGTTGAATGCTCTCTCCAAACGGGACTCCATTTTAGGGCATATTGTCCCGATCCATGTCTGTGCTGCAACTCTACGCTTCGACATTTGACGCATTATTTTGGCTTTTATGCTGTCAACCAATCTGGTAATTGGGAGGTTGCGAGCTTCCCTTATCCATGAGTTGAATGATTCAGCAGCGTTGGAGCACATCTCGCCATATTATCTCCCCCTGTAATTGAAACATGAGTGGGTATGTTACGGATGTTTGTACAATGTGGACAGTTTGTATATTGGCTATATTGCATGACGGTGAGCAGTGTGGTGATTGCCATTTTGTTTACTTGAAAAATGCGTTGGCCCAGTGTAAGGGTGGTGTGGTAGAAAGGAATTGAGCGGCAACACCGTGACCTGATTTGTGGAACTGTTCGACTTTCTGGTTGAACGCGATAACCGTTGGTGCATATGCACATTGACGTAATTTACTCACTAACCCAGCCCGATGCATACTGTTTGAATAACGCAATCTGTCTCGCAATTTCTTTGCAAATGCTGCAAACAAAAGGCATGTTCCACGTTAGGGAAAATAGTTGGCATTGCATCCAATAAACCGGCATTCCGATCTGATATGAATGTGATTGGCCTATCCCCATGTAGGACATGTGCGAGATGCCGTAGAAACCATGACCAGTTTGACGTGTTCTCCGAGTTAACCACAACGTATGCGAGTGGGAATAAACCTGCAACATATATGTTTGATATATAGAGGTTAGAAATGGTGGTAATATATATTATGTAAATTTGGAAGGTGGTGGAGTGTGTGATGAATATGTGTAATTGTGGCGGATGGTTGAGGTAGTAGGAAATTTAATGGGGGACATAAACCTTGGTTGCCGTCCTTTGCAGTGGCTGCTAGTAAGAATCCTTTGAAACGACCTTTGAGGAATGTGGCATCAAGGAAAAGAAGTGGATGGCAATGAGTGAACCCGTCGATACATGCCTTGAAAGAGATGAAGAATCTAGTGAAACGGTGGGTGTGTTCATCATGTTCAAGTGTAATGTAACTCCCGGGGTTGTGCTCCATAACGGCAGCACTGTACCACCGTAACTAGTTGAACGATATTGAATGAGCACCAAACAGTTCTCCCCTTGCTTTCTCAACCCCAAGCCACGCTACACGGTAAGTTATGTCTAGACCGTAATCCTGTTTCATATCAAGCATAACTTCTGTTGGACGCATTAAAGGCCTGTCACATATTCGCTCGGCCATGACGTCCGCCACCAACTCTGAACCAACAAGTCAATTGGTCGGCGTTCGCACAGCAACACCGCACGTATGTTCAGTAATCCATTTGCGGAGGTAAAAAAACCCATTAGCCTCCAATTTGCGTGCATGAACAATCCATTTGCATCCCTTCGTTCCTGACATTGCGCATATGGCGGTAATCCGGACAGAAACATTCCTAACATAATTGAACTGGAAACCGCACTGAACAGCATATTTCCGCAGGACATTGCAAAATTCAACGGCGCCGCCTTCAAATTGCTGACCTATATGAGTGAACCGGCATGCCCATGACTCTAAAATGAAGACCTTGTCATTGTGGGGGCAGAATGTCTCCAGCAAGTCAACCTCATCATCCATGTCGAAATTGTCAAACCCACTGCAGCGAACAGGCGAATCGGTTCCGTTAACAGGCTGGATGTGAGACTGGATCCGTGTGACATCATCATTAGTTTGTTTCACTACCACATCAACTATTTGCAACCAGAATGAATGAGGAAGACAGAGCATATTGTCCATGTCAACATTGTTCTGTAACATGAATTCATTATACCCCGGGATCTTGTAAAAAAACAATAACTTTCCTGAGTTCAAATCCTTGAATTTTGAACAAACAAATTCAACTAGTTTGTCATAAGTGTGCGGCAATTGTGGATTGTACGCAACATTCGTAGATTGGTAACAATACATGAGCATCATAAATGCGTCCATCTGTTAGCGAAACGTATGTAAGTCGTAAAACTAACATAAAAGTGGGAAACCATGCACAAAATACTATACACGTTTCAAACTGGGATCATATAAACTACGTCCCCCATGAACACACACATAATTAAGAAAGCAAAATGTGGTAAAAACTGTGTGCGAGAACACAGATTAATATAAGTTTGAAGTGCGAAAAAATGAAATCATATTATGATCGATTGATTTGCTGAATCACCAACTGTGAATCCGGCGAAATCCCCAATTACGGTGTAACATATGAATGCAACTAATACAGATAAATCGTATATTTGTACAACATGAGTGCATACAACAACACAATGTTCGAACACGTTCTTAGTAGTGAATTCACATGAATGTGCAAAGGTTGAATCTTATAATGGTATAGTACCATACCTCCGAAAGAGCGACCTGGATTAACGTTCACCTCCCACACACGGCAGTCAATGATCCACGTTCCCCCCCGCTACAACCTTAACTTCATTCCCCCACTCGCAACACCCTAAAGGAATAAAACCCTCACCCACCCATTTCGTAGCAATGTAAACGGCTTTCCTCAAACCTCACGAAACGTGGGATTACACCTACCAAAAATAACAGCATCAAATCCTCATAGAATCACGTGAGGGCATATCCGTCCGCAATATGTCCATCACAATCGAAACAGGACTACGCAGTGACAAAGTGCTCCTGAAAAGGACTTGGTAGACAAAGTAAAAAAACGTGGGACCATCTGGACTATAAGTTCCTACAATGGGACTTTTCAATAAATTTCCCAAATTAAATAGAATTACTTTTAATTTTATGTTACTAATTCTTTTTCTAATTTAACTATTATTTTTAATATCAAAATGAGTATTTTTTTTACAATTTTATAATTTAATATATATCATACAAAATTATTATATGATAATTACACTTTTATAATACGATAAAACTAAAATAATCAAAATACATAAATAATTTAACTAAAATTAATATATATAAGTATTCAAGTAACAATTTTATAGAACGATATTTCCAATATTATCAAAAAAATAATAATTAAAATCATATTTTAATTTTAAATTATTCTTCTATAACACACATTGTACCATTAAATATTTTTTGAAAAAAAAATAGCACGTCTATTGCACAAGTCAACTGCTAGTTATCTATATATTATATAAGCAAAAAGGGGTTTCTAACCACAAGGCTTCTAAGAGTTCCAAGTTCCCACCCTAAATTTCACAATTTTTTGATTTTTAAAAATTAAAAAAAAATCTATTGGATAGCTTTTATTCAAACAAAAATTAAAATTAAAATTAATATCCTTTAGTTTATGACTTTCAAATGGAAGGTATATCAAATCTAAAAAATATGAAAAGTATACTAATCTATTTCAAAATTCAAATTTGAGGGTCACTAAATATGGAAAGAAATTTATTAATTTAAATTTAAAATTGGAACAATATAAATTTAAAATTACAATGATTTGTCCCATAATTTATAAGTTTTAAATATAAATTTAAAATTGCCATAATTAGCTCATAATTTTTGTATTAAGGAACAATAAGAGTAACGTTGAGATTATTATATATTTTACAAAAGAATATTTTTAAAAAGAGATATTATGAGAGTTTTAAAATCTTATACAAAATCTATATACTATTATAATTGTAAAATGTTGTCATCTTATTAAAGCTGAAAATTGTAAATTTTTTTGGTTTAATTTTTGTTAATATGTGTCACAATATGATTGGTCTATAAATTAATTTTATATTCTTAAAATAAAACTTTAAATTTAGATTTTTCCTTAAATTATATTACCAAAATAGGATCAATATTCATTCATTAATTTATGCATCTTTTGTTAAATTATAAAATAAAATTTTAAATTTAAATTTAAATTCTTTTTAAAATTATGTTTGTACAATTAGAGTAAAATCAATATTCACATGTGTCATAATATTATTGGTATAAACATAATATATTATTAAATACACGTATTCAAATTATTTATCGCTATTAAAAGTTTATAGTATTATTTTTTTTTTCATTTTTGGTTTTAATTTTATAAAATTTTTTTATATGTTTCTAAACTATAAGGACTTAAACAGTAAATGTTTTTAATACAAATATTTTTTTTAACAAAAGACAAAAACATTAAGAAAATGAATGACTGTTTTAACAATTGTCAAACATAATGGATTCTATTAATTTTTTTATCTGAATTGTCAGTTAAACAAATTAAAATAATAAAAAAAATATTTTGGCTTAAATAGTTAAGAAGTGATTTTGCTAAAATCAAATAGAAATAAACATTTTTTTTCTATTAAAAGTAATTGTTGGTGAAACTTATTTTTTTCATATAATAAAAAAAATGAGAGTTACACGTAATAACTTTTTATTCCAGCAATGCTACAGACTCACACTTTCATCCACAATAATGTGGTACGGAAGTTGGGGCCCATGTCATTGAGTATATAGTAAATCAAGAGTTGACACATATGATACTACATCATTGTGGGTATAATTGTAAATGTTTTTTTGTAAGTCTCAAACATTTTCTTTATTGTTTATCTAGACTTTTTTAGCACTTGTGAAACATAATAGATCTTGTTATTTTTATTTTTTTTAATTTCAATTGTCAATTAAACAAACTAAAATAAAAAATGAAAAAAATTTGACTCAAATTGTTAAAAAGTGACTTTTGCTAAAACAAATAGAAATAAATTTATTTTTCTAATAAAAATGATGGTTCGTGAAATATCTTTTTTATTTTAAAAAAATGAGAGTTATAGGTGATAATTTATTGGCCATCTAGAATTATTTTCAGATCAAATGAGAATAACATTCTAAATTTTCTTCTTACCTTTTTTTTTTAATCCAAATACTTTTATTTTGTAAGAAATTTAATTTTGTTATATTTAAATATTTTTTTGTAATTTTTAAGTTAAAAATAATTTTTGAAAAATCATATTTAAATTATTTTATGCCAGTATAAAATGTAACTTTTTTTAATATCAACTTATTCGATAATCCCTTTATAAAAAGTGCATTTGTTTTTATTCATTAATATTAAAATTTTAATTAATCTTATATATTATTAAAAAAATAAATTAGAAAATGATTTTATATATTTATATATACAATTTTGTTTCAATTGTTCAAGTTATTTGGTGTATCTGCCTCAAATCCATTAAAATTTATTTGAATTTTTGAATTTTACATAAGTTCTCACCGAATTAAAAATTATATTGTCCAATCTTTAAAAATTTACAGGTTTAACTCGCCAAAATTTACAACTCTAGCAAGGGGGTTGAAAGTTACATTATTAAAGTTGTGACAAATTAAAAATTGATACTTAAATTGTAGGTTTCAATATTTTTTTTATTTTCATAATTTACATACAAAAATCTAACTATTTATATTATTTTATGTAAATATATTAATTTCTTCACATCCTGTGCATAGCACAAGTTTTCACTAGTTTATATATATTTATATATCTTTAACACACATCTTAATACATTCATTGTACCATTACTCACTCTCTAAATTAATAAATTCTTAACACACATTTTTAAATTTTAATTTTATTACTTTTTATCGTGTAACATAAAAAGTTAACATCTCCATTAAAGATGCTCATACTGTCTTTCACATTTATTGTGCTTCTATAACCAATTAAAAACTTCAACTTGTCTATACACTATTTAAAAAATAATAATTTAATTTGACATGAATAATTTTAATTATTGAATGTCACCCATTTTTTTGAAACATTTGTGTAAATATCTGGGCAGTTAAATATTTTCTACAAAATTAAATAGCTAAAATTGTCAATTAGCTATTTAAAATGTGTGTTGCATTGTGTAATATGACTAGGCCACAGCTTCTCTCTAATCTAAATTGGATTGGAGGGTATTATTAGGTTTTTGTGGGCCTACCACAAAACTCATATCGATAATCTGAACCATTTAATGTGTAGGCCTCGTCGAATATTTCATCTCTGGAAAAAATTACGTTCATTGGATACAGATAGCCACTTTATCAAATCATATTTGTGTCAAAGGTAAGTATAATTTTTAAAATAAATTGTTTATACAAATGTGTTCTGATCAATATGATTTTTTACGGAAATAAAATACTCGACGAGCCCTACATATAGAACGGTTTGAATTATCAATGCGGACTCTGTGGTGAGTCCACGGAAGCCCAACAATACCCTCCAGTTACTGGAGTGGAGTCTCTCCTTATCACTAGAATATGAAGCACTTTTTCTATTTTCTAGTATGGTTTGAGGTGAGTTGAAATTTCAATTCTCTGGCACCCTAAACAGGTTCATATATATTTCATCATGAATACAAGTGACTTCGGCAATATGACAAACTTTCGCTCCATTTGTTTCAACGAAAAGCATTTATTAACGAAAAGAGTTTTTTACACAAAATATATATACCACTTAAAACTGTATTTGAATCTTAAATTTACAGATGAATTTGTGAATTAAAATGAAAAAATGAGTAGATAAAATAGAAGCTTAATGCTATTATCATTTCTTTCCTTTTTCTTTTTTTTTTTTCTGCTTTTAATAACAAATTTAAGATGCAAAGATGACAAAATAAGAATACTAAATGGCATAGGCCATTTTTTCTAAGACCCCATTGTTTAATCTCATTCAATCAATGTACCTAATGTTCTTTGCTTGTTATAGATGAAGCTTTAGGTATTGTTTAATATAGATGACTGGTTTTGAATTGTTTTGGATTTGTCAATGAAATTGGATTCATTTGTTGTGTGTGTTTGTTGATTATTATGTGACAATAGATGAAGGTCCATATGGCTAACAAGTTGATTTGAGGTATATGAATGACCATAATGCTTCTAGTTCTAATATTTTTTAATCGAAAATTATTTAGTACTCTCAAAGTATTATTTTAACACATTGATATAATGTTCTTATTCGATCAAAAAGTATATATAGTGTTCTTAGACTAATAAAAATTAGTCACAATGGTTTTATTTTTGACCTTATAGTAAAGCATATGGATTAACAAACTAAGCCCATTAGTTGTGCCAATTGACATGTTATGTTTATTTTTGCTCAAAATTCCAATGAATTACTAAACACACCCCACATTAAAATTAATTATTATTTTTATTTTTATTTTTTATGCAACTGTGTAGGAACCCAACAAAACAATGTGCTCTATAAGCACAGGAAAAATCAAAATGCTCATGTGGTGGATTTGATGTGGTGAATCTAAAAGACCCCACAAAGTGCACCCACCAACGGCCTACTTTTGGTTTTTTGCTAAGGCATCCACATAAACAAACAAACAGATAGATAAATATCTATATGGAGCCTAATCTACTTTTAAACACACATTGTCCACAATGGAGAAGAGGGACTAAGTTCTTCCCATCCTCAAATTTCACAAGACTAAAAGCATGTTTGGGTACTTTGGTTTTGACATGATTTTACAAACCTCATTATTGTTATGCCCCCCACCCGCATTTTGGGGTACTTTGATTTTGACATGTTTTTACAAGCCTCATTATTGTTATTATTGTTATGCACCCTCCAATTTTTTATCATGGAAAAAAAATATTAAAGTGAGATTTAACATACTGTCATATCATTCTATACAAATTATATATATATATATATATTATTTTATTTGTATGGCATAACTCTTTCCACATTGTATAGTACTAAACTTGTTTGCACCTCCAAATTTTCATAAGAGTACCAGCAATTATGGGTAATTTGTTTTGGCATATACAAACCTCCTATTCACAGTTATTCCCGAATTTGCATGACCAACGGTACTTGGGAATAGTTCCATTTTTGTTTTGAACATCATCATTTGGTTCTCCTCCCCCATCCTATACTTAGGTTACGATCCTATGTTGTCCTACTTTTTATGCATTTTAAATTAGGATCCAACTCGTCTCATATTGAGATAAAGACTAAACCTATCCAATTCAGTCCACGAGTCTATTTTTTGGCCCTGTTTTGATAATTCGAACCGTTCAATATATAAAACTCGTCGAGTACTATATTCCTGTAAAAAAACATGTTGATTGGATATCGATAGCTATTTGATCGGCTCATATTTACATTAAAAAAATAAACAGTGAAAAAATAAACGATTGACAGAATTCTGATCCGATCAAATAGCTATCGATATCCAATCAACGTAATGTTTTACAAAGATATAGTACTCGACGAGTTCGACATATTGAATAGTTCGAATATCGAAACAGGTCCAAAAATGAACCTATAGACTGGACTGGACGGGTCTAGTCTTGATCTCAACCTGAAGAAGCTGGACCTTAAATTAAATTACATGATGTAATAAAAATTTTAAAATACAGTAATTACGAGATTCTTTTTTACGATTGAGAGTGTGTTATACATGTAAGAACAAGAACTTTCAAGACCAGAGATATTGTGCGATAATTGCACCTAATATCATATTTGAGACACTTGGTGCAATTTATATATATATATATATTTCTTTTCGGCACTGCTACGTAGCTCGAATATCACGGCTCGAATGGCTCAAAAATAATCTCTTACCGGTAAGAGATTATTTTCGAGCCATTCGTGCCACACTTTTTCGAGCTACGAGGAATTTCCCATTTCTTTTTATGATTGAGAGTGTGTTACAGACAAAAGAACAAAAACTTTAAAGACCGGAGATATTATTGTGCTATAATTGCACATAGTATTATATTTGCGATATTTGGTGCAACTTATATATATATATATATATTTTAAAGGATGAATTACACTAATAGTCTCTATTATTTGGGACTTGTGTCACTTTGGTCCCTAACTTTTCAATTGTGACACATTTGATCCTGAATTTTGAATCTTATTTCAAATAAGGACAATTGAAAATATTTTTAGATTTTTCAAGGGTAAAATCATCAATTTAATAAAATATAAACTAATTTGACAAAAATAAATGTCAAACATATATTTTTGAATTTTTAAAAATTATTTCTACCCACTAAAAATAAAATTATGTAAAATTGATAAATCTTTTAGACATTTATGTATTTTTTTTACTGAATTAATTTTTATTATGTGTTTGGATAATGACTATGTAAAATTAATTTTTAAAAATTAATCAGGTAATTTTTATTAATTTTTATCAATTTTACATAATTTTATCATTGGTGGATAAAAATAATTTTTTAAAAATTAAAAATATTTTTTTGACATTTATTTTTATCAAATTAGTTTATATTTTATTAAATTGGTTATTTTGCCCTTGAAATTAAACAATGATATCTTCAATTGTCCTTATTTGGAACAAGATTCAAAATTCAAGGTCAAATGTGTCACAATTAAAAAGTCAAGGACCAAAGTGACACGAGTCCCAAACTATAGGGATTGTTAGTGTAATTTGCCCTATTTTAAAAATATGTTAGACTATTTAATGTAATATCTATTTATAATTTATGAGACAAAAAGTAATATAAATAAGTTGAAAATAGCTAATTATTTGAAAGTTTAAGGATGGATATGTTTTTAATTTTTATTTTATAAAACATACAATTTAAAGAAAACTACAATAAAAAAGTATACTAAATAAAATAATTTAATGACTAATGGCCTTGTACATAATGGTATGTTATTCAACTCTCATAGTAGGGGTTGTGAGTTAAAGCCCTATGTGTAGAGTGCTGGGGTGATTCCATTTTTATTAGGGTGGTTTGTTTTTAGAAATAGCATTATAAGGGATTGATGGTAAGGAAATTAAATAAAATTATATTTATTTTGATGATAATTATTAATGTAAGAATTGTTAAATTATTGTCCTATAAAAGAAATATAAAATATTAAAAAAATAAAATTATAAATTTTACTTAACAAAAAATACAAAAATTAAACATTAATGTTAAAAAAAAAATGTCCAATATGTTAAAAAAAATACTAAGCCGGATGACTAACTTTTAATATCAACTCTCTCACCTCCATCTCAATCCCCTCTCCATGGCCCATCTTAATCTGGAGGCCCATCTCAATCACTTTTCCATCTCCCAAAACAAACATAACATTAGTGGATCCCACCTCTATCTCAATCACAATTCCTCATCTATCTCCCAAAACAAACGGGGCCTTAGATCTATGTTAGAATAAGTTCTAATGGACTACTAAAAAAAATAAAAAAGTGACCCAATGAGCCAACTCAAGACAATTCAAATTAGGGTTCATTTGGCATTGGTTTTTTTAGCCAATTTTTTTGTGTTAGGACTTTTTACCCTGACTTTTTTAGTCTCGTTTGGTTTTTGTTTTGGGACTTTTTTGACTTTGTAATGATTATGGATAAAAAGTAATATTTTGTCTTATTAACTTATATAACCTATTTTATCTTTTTATAATTATTTAACTCCAAAATGTTAGCCAAACCATGACTTTGGCCCTGTTTGGTAGGGCTTATTTCCAGCTTATTTTAGTTTTTAGCTTAATTTAAGCTATTTTGATGTGTTTGGTTCAGCTTAACAATACAGCTTATAACTTTTTGTAAGTCAAAAATCAACTTATTCTTTGAGTGAGGGAGAGGAAGCTTAATTTATAAGTCAAAAATCAGCTTATATTCACAGTTATAAGCTATAAGCTCTTAAACTATAAGTTATAATCATTTTTCCACAGCTCTACCAAACGGGGCCTTTGTTAAGGTTACAACTTCAACATTATGAAGACTAGCAATTCTGTTTTTAAAAAACAGGTATGTGAATTATGGAAAATGAGTGAAAGCACTAATTAGTGCCACAACTAATGATGTGGCAGTGGGTCCCACCCACTATCACAATGTTGTTGTGTCTATATATATTTTTTTTTTTTTTAAAATGGGTGCCACATCATTAGTAGTTATTTTAGAGCACCACTTTTAATGGTCTCTAGCATTGCCCGTGAATTATTGGGAACCCACCCCCCAAAAAGAAAAAAATCTAAGAATTTTCTAGAAATTTGACATGTTGGAGCACCACATTTTTTAGATGGAACATCAAAAGACTTCATCCAAATTCTTGAAATTTTGGTTGATTTTATATCCGCCTTTCAATTCAAAACCCCCATCTCTGTATGAAATGTATTTGGTGGATTTTCCATAGCACAAAACAAACATAAAAAGACAAAACATGTATATTTATTTTTTATTTTTTATTTTTTTTTTTTTTAAGTTTTAATTTTTAATTTTTTTAATTTTTAATTTTTAATTTTTTTTTTTTTTTTTTGAAGAAAACAACTGGAATGATGTAAAATCATTGTTACTGAATAATGATATAAAACTAAAATCTTACACCTAGTCTCAATTCATTTATATATAATGGCCGGTGTAGATTGTGAAGGGTGCTTATGGCATTTTATTATGTGAGAGTTTACAATTTATAAACATAAATTAATTAAGTTGAAAAATTATCAGAAATTTATGGATTAATTACATTAAACCCTTTCAATTATTAGCAAATATTACTTTATCCTAGTCATTTATGAATATATTCATATTGAACTTCTCAATTATAAAAATTGTACAAATACACCATCTTGAAAGTAGTTTATAGGGGGATGATTGATATATTTTCGTAGTTAAAGGGATTAAAATGTATGAGTTCATAAATAAATAATTGAAAGATTTGGATCCAATTATGGGTTATTTACACCAAGACCCTCTCAGTTATTAGCGAATATCACTTTATCTCACTTATTTATGAACTTGTACATTTTGATCCTTTAACTATGAAAATGTATCACTTTTGCAGATCTCTCCAAAAATGGTATATTTGTAAAATTTTCAAAATTGAAAGAGTCAATATATACGAATTCATAAATAAAAATAATAAAACAATATTTATTAATAGTTAGGAAAATTTTTGTATAATTAATCTTATATATAACTGTTGAAAGTGAGACATGACTTAATGTGCACAAGATGGCTTGGCTGGAAAGAGGTGTTGTAGACTTGTAGTGGGGTTGCCACTACCCACCCCTTTTCACTTCTCTTTTTAGTACACAACTCTTTTTTTTTTTTTTTTTTGGTACACACACTTTGATATTCTAAAATATTAAGGTCAATGCCCCATTTACTTGGATCCAAACAACTTTGTTTTTGAGTCACCCTGCTGATGTGGCATCACGACACAATTAAAACACTAATAGAAAACTTAAAAAAAGAAAAAGAAAAAAGAGAAGATCTCAATGTTCATTCTCTTTTGCATTACCTCTTAGAAAAAGTAAAATAATATTTTTTTTTATATACACCATTATGTTTTGTTTTGCTTGTACTTACTGTGGATTAGCATTGGATCGCATATGCTATAGTATAATGTTACATTCACTCTATTGTTTTATGTTATGGCGGTTTCGTTGTACGTAAAAGGAGAGAAGAAAAAAAAAACAAAAAAGAAAGCAGAAAGAAAATTGTGTCGAGTAAGCATATTACTTTGCCTACAAGATTATTAAAATGTTTCGTTACGTATTTAATATATGTTTATTATGTCATCTAATTAAATAATTTTTTCGCGATCCAACGCACCAACATATCTGGGATGACTTATAACCACATAAATCATTGTTGTTGAACTTGCAAAGTCATTTAGCATATCTGAATTGAGTTATGATCACAAAAATCATTGTTGTTGAACTTGTAAAGTCATTAAAAATGATGTGGTTTTTTTTCTTTTTCTTTTTTCTAACCACATCACACTCTCCATAGTTACACAAGCAATTCAAACCATGCACTAGGTTTATCACGATTTAAATATTTTTTAACCTCAATTATTTGTTGTTTTACCAGTCAATGTTGAGTATATACATATTTTACAAGGTGCAACTTAGCAAAATAATAAATTAGACATGCTACATATTTAGAAATTTTATTGAGATTTTTATTTACAAAAATCAATATGTGATTTATATTCATTTTAGGTGTATCTTTCATTAGGGCTGTGCTACATCCCCCTAATTTTTGGCCTCCTAATCCCCCTAAATTTCAAACCAAGGCAAAGAAAAAAAATAATAATAATTGCTCAAAACGACGTCGTTTTAGGCATTAGGGGGATTAAGGGGGGCTTTTTTAGAGGGACAAATCATTTTCCCTTTCATTATACAAGAGTTGAATCTAAGCTTAAGAGGTTAGCTTGGTGGTCAAGACTTGGGTCTGGGTATACTCTTTCTAAGTTTTCTAGTTCGAAACCTCTTAAGTGCAAACAATTTTTTAGAGCTAGTCCATACGAAGTTTTGCGGTCTTACTCAGCAAAGCTAGGTATCCAAAAAAGAAATACAAGAGTTAAATCTAAATAACACAATTTTTGTATGTAGTCCAGATTCAAATTTTTCTACAATTATTTTTTTTAATAAATATTTTTCTTCTTTGTTTTTCATTCAATATAGCATTGCTAATTAGCTGGCAAAATTTTAGAATTGGAATTACCATCATATCCTCATCCCATTTAAGAAATCCATTCTATTCTAATTTGAGTGTACCAAACGCCAGCTAAAGCTATATATAGGTAAGGGTAAGGAGTGGGCATCACTTTATCATTCAATCTAGTCTTGGGACCAAATGTTTGGCATCCAATTTGGAGTTAAAATAGTTATAAAATGGTAAAATAGATTAAAAAGTTTATAAGGCAAAATATCATATTTAAATCATAATTATTTTATTTTTTTTTTTACAAAAGTCAAAAAAATCAAAAAGTCCATCTCAAACAGGACTTTTTAGCCTAGGCTAAAATAGTCAAAAAATAAAAAAATTTAAAAAGTCAACCCACATCCCAAACGAAGTCATAGTGCCATCAATCTTGTAAATTACAAAAGGCTATAAAATCAAATAATTACTATTTTGAAATTTATTTAGCCCCGTTTGGCATATGGGTTGAGATTAAATTAGCCAATAAAAAGATAAAATAAGTTAATTCAGTTAATAATATAAAATGTCATATTCAAATCATAATTATTTTATTTTTTTTCGCACAATCATCAAATCAACTACAAAAAAAAAATCCTATCCTAAATAGAATTTCTTTAATCAGGCTAAAATAATCAAAAAAAAATTAGACTAAAAAATTTTATTCCAAACAGGGAAAAATGCTAATGTCTAATCTAAATTCAATTCTATATGATAAGACTTGCATTTAACATGTATTTTAAATATTCAATATATTATTTTTTTGAATAATTTTCTGAGTACCTAACTTCGTTTGGCAACAGTTTTTTTGGCTAAATAAGTCACAAAAAGATAAAATAAATTAAAAAATTAATAAGACAAAATATTACATCTAAACTATAACCATTTCACTTTTTCTCTCATAAAAATCAAAAAAATTAAAAAAATCAACCCAAATAAATTTTTAATCTCAAACTAAAATAGTTTAAAAAATCAAAAAAATTAATTGAAAAAGCCTATTACCAAACAACATCGGTGTAAATTGAGAAGCATTTATGGAATTTGAGTTGAGATGGATTGAGAATTTGGTTACTCAACAAAATTAGAAATGGGACTTTGTTATTGGTTAGTGCCCCCAACAAACATAAAATGGAAACCCCACAATTTTACTTCCGCTGTCTAGTGGCAAAGGAGAGAACTAATCTTAGTAATTATGATAAAAATATTATGAAAATAATTATGAAAGATTCTTTACTTTTAAATTATTCATATAATAAAAATCACACACTAATCAAGGGATAAAAAATCTTCATAATTAATTTCATGATATATTTTTCATGATTCCTAACATTATTGAAAGAAGATTGCCCCCACCCCTTTATGGCATTTGAAGGCCAACCTTCTTATTAAAGCAACTTCTTTAACTTTTTAATCCATTTTAGGTTACATTATCTCTAATTTTTTTACACATTTTTTAAAAAAAGACCCCAAAAAAATTAACTTTTAATCATTTTTCCGAAACACCTCATATGTATACGTCCCGTCCCGTCCCGTCCCCCCACCCAAAATAATAAAATAAAAAAAAATCTAAAAAATGAGTATCAAGAAGGTGATGTGGAGAGTATTCTCTATTATATAGTTGTAATAGAGAATTTTTATTATTAATGGTTGTAAGAGCATCCTTAGCAGTTTATTTAAATTTTATCGTAAAATATTATTAAAAAATTTATTTTCTATTTTAAGAATTACTTTTTCATCTACTTCTCCCCAACAAACTCCCTATTCTTTCCCTAAAATATTATTCAAATATTCTTTCCTTATTCTTTCACTTTTTCATCTTCTTCTTAGATTTTCTGAACTGGGGATGGTGTTCACCCATCTGGGTCCTCTTTATTTCTCTTTAAATTGATGCAAAAATGGGCTTTCCATTTCCATTTTTCTTCTGAGACAACCCTGTAATTAAAAAAAAAAAAAAAAAAACAGACCTTATGGAACTTACCAAACAAGCGCGAAATAATGGATGGAACGATCATCACAATGATTAATTGTTCTTTTCTTCACACTCACTCTGGATAGAATTATATATATATACCCAGGTTCTCTCTCTCTCTATATATGTATACTTGCTTATATATATCTATACAATTCATGTTATATATAAGCTTCAATTACCTGGCTTATCAGAGCTTAGGGGTTGTTTATGGAGATTTAAGCACTCCACCTTTGTATGTATACAAAAGCACTTTTGCAGAAGATACTTAAGGTTTGAGAATGGACAAAGCAAAGCAATGACTAAGGGTGGTCGACCGGCTGGTCAATCGGCTGGATGCTTGAGAGGTCGATCAATTAGATGTCCGGGTGGATGACCGGCGAAGCAAGTTTTGCTCAAATCACTCATCTGGAACATTCGGGTGAACGATCACTGTCAGATATAAGGGAGCTACAGCGACTCCCTATAAATAGGGAGTCACTGTAGCAAATACTAATTTAGGGTGGCTTATAAGGGAGCTAATGTGATAGTATAAGGGAGTTTCAACCCCTAAAATAGGTAAGGGAATGATTTAGGGGGTCTACTAAGGATGCTCAAAAATAATTTTGTAAACTTAATAAAGTAGGAAAAATTGAATAGAATGGTTGATGTAATTTTTTTAGGATAAATTACTAATAGATTTTAATAGTTTGATTTAATTTTTATCAAATCCTATTGAAAATAAGTCTTAATAAAATTGTCACTAAAAATAATTTTTATAACGATTTGTTGTATATGTCGCTAAAAATTGATAATTAATAACTTTTTTTTATCACAATTTTTATAAATGGTAGCTAAAATTTAAAATTAGTGACATTTTTTTGCGACAAATTCTCTAAATTGTTGCTAAAACTTATAATTAGTGACTTTTTGTGATAAAATTTTCAAACTATCATTAAAAATTAACAATTAATGACATTTTTCATTTAATAATATTTGATGAAAAATGTCATTTATTATTATAAAACCTATTAGACAATAAGTTTAGCTATTAAGACCTATATGTAATTTTTTTTTGGTTTACAACTATTAGATGCTGTAATTACATCCATATAATGGAGAGGAAACAAAAGGAAAAAAAAGGTTAAACAGAATAGTTAATTAAACACCCCTAAATTACAATTGAAAGTTATTTGACCCCTCAACTCTAAATTTGTATAGTTAAACTTCTCATTTGTAACACTATCACATTGGCCCTGTTTAGTAGAGCTGTGGGAAAGTGCTTATAGCTTATGCCTAAACAGCTTATAGCTTATAACTATGAACATAAGCTGATTTCTGACTTATAAATTAAGCATCTCTGCCCCACTCAAAGAATAAGCTGATTTTTGACTTCCAAAAAGCTATAAGTTATAAGCTATAGGCTAAACCAAACAAATCAAAATAGCTTAAATTAAGCTGAAAGCTGAAATAAGCAGCTTTTAAGCTGTACCAAACAGGCACATTGAATCGTATCAAGAGGAGTCATGATTTTCTTTCAATTACGATTATAAAATGAACTAAGCAACTTGAGCTCATAAACAAGTCAAGTTTAAGCATATAATGAAGTTTGCAAAAAAAAAAAATAATAATAATAATAATTTTGTTTGACTTGATAAATTTATATGCACTTTAAAATTGAATAAAAAATCAAATTACTTGAGTTCGGTTATATTAAAGTTCATTTGAGATTGACTCCAAAATAAATAAATTAAATTTAAACACAATTTTGAAACTTGATAATTTTTTAAATGTTTACATCCTTAATTTCAACTAGCCAAAAAAAAGATATTTGTACAATTTTTTTAATAATTAAAAAATCTAAATATATTATCATAAATATATATATACACATTCTAATCCACAAGAAGAAATACGAAAATGAAAACTATAACACATTCACACCGTTCACACCAATTCATCGATCAATCCCTTATCTTTAATTTTAAGCAAAATTTACTATCTGCGATTGAGCTGAGATGTGCACAAACTTATCACATAATTTGTTTGATGTTACACTTCAATCATATTGCGTCATAATTTTAATAATTTGATGAGTTAAGGAGTGAGTCATAATTCAATCACTTAATGATTATTCTTATACGTTTTTATTTAAGAGGACAATTAGGCAAATCTTATTAAATGTAAGGTGAGCTGTCACGCGGATAATTAGTAAATAGAATAAAAATTGAGAGTTTTAATTTTGAAATTTTAAAGAGAGTTTTAGTGATGTAATAAGGAGTGGGGCTCACATATGATATGATGTGTGTATTTATATTTTTTTTTTCCTCCTGCTACATCACTAGAGCTCTCTTTAAAATTTTAAAATTAGAATTCTCTATCATTATTGTACTCCCTCCGTCCCAAAATATTAGTCCCTTATTCCATTTTTCATTGTCCCAAAATATTAGTCCCTCTTCAAAAATCAAGTACAAAAATAATGTAAATTTCCTATTTTGCCCTTCTTTTAAATTAATAAACAATATAAAAAGTATAATTATGACATTGATATTCTCAAAAAATATACTATCAAAAGGGTAATTTTGGAAAATCAACTTTTCTCAAATGCAATAATTGTACTATCAAAAAAAGTTAGATTCCCTAAAAGAACTATTATTTTGGAACGGAGGGAGTAGTAAATATTCTAATAAATTAGAGAAGCTTCCTAGTATTATTATTTTTCTTTTATTAGGAAGATATTGATTGCAGGGGAAAACTACTATGTGTACTTTATATATATATATATATATTTAGAGGGTATGTAATAGTTTTTACTACAAAATGTATTATTTTGTTTTCTTCATAAAAATATAACTTTTTGTTTCTCACAAAAACTATAATTTTAATTATACATAATTTTTAAGTGCATATCATAACTTCGCATTTCATAACTTTCATTACAAAAATCGTAATATTTTTTTGTTGTGTTATACAACAATCATAACATTCATCACAAAAAATTAATCAGTGTACTTGGGTTCAGTTTTTTGAAAATTGAATTTTTATTTTTTATTTTTTATTTTTAGTGAATATTTTTAAAATTTTAAATAATTTTTTTTTTTTTTAGATGTACCTTACTTAGATGTATCTGAATAGTAAAATATTAGTGAAAAATATTTTTTAAAAATAATAAATACACAAAAATATGAAAAATATATTGAATTTTCATATTTTTTTATATTTTTGGTATTTAGTGAATTTTTTTAAAAAAATTCACAAATATTATATTTTTTAAGTACATTTATGTTAGATGTGTCTAAAAATTAAAAAAATACTTAAAATATGTACAAAAAAATAGTAAAAACAAAAAAACAAAAAAATAAAATTTAAAAAAAAATAAATTCTGAAAATTAAATAAAACAGAGTGAATAAATTTTCTCACAAAAATAGTAAATTTTCTTACAATTAATAAACTTTTTTAAATTGATTATTGCCTTATTATTATTATTTTTTTCATAAAAAATAAAAAAAAAAAATAAAAAAAAAGAAAAAAGAAAAAAGATAAGTTGTGATGAGTGAGACCGCATTATTTGCCTTGTGACTATGGCCAAAAAATCCCAAACGATTTTCTGTCCCGTTAAAATCCATGAATCATTCAACTCCTTGAAAAACCCATCTCCAACCCCTTCCACATTCTCTCCACTCCACTCTCTCTCTCTCTCTCTCTCACCCTCTCTTTACTTTCTCTCTATATCTACCTACCTATTGAAAAACCGCCTACTCTCTGACTGTCTTTTTTGTTAACATCGAAAGAACGAAAAAGAAAGAAACAAAGAAACACCACACATCTCTCTTTCTTTCTTTCGTTTTTACCTGGGTTTAGCTTAGTTTAGGCATGTTCATCTCCCAAATCAAACCCAACCAATTTCAGGGCTGTTCACTTTCTCTTCTTTTTAATAATGGCTTTCTCTGCTCTATTCACTATTCACTGATATTTTATGCCCCCTTTTCCCTCTAAATCTTAATGTTCTTGACAAATCTTGCAAGACCCATTTGGATTTCATAGCCAAGACAAAGCTGTGTGCCCTTTAAAGGTATGTTTCTTGATTTCTTTCATTTCTTGATTTGTTTGTGTTGTTCACTCTGGGGCTTTTCTATGATCTGTTTGTGTTTCAATTTGTTGGGTTTTTTTTTTGTTTTTTTGTTTTTTTTTTTGTATTTTGCTATTGTTTTTAGTGAATTAGTTGGGGGGTTTTTGGTGCATGATTGATTGCTCTTAACATTCTTCAATTTGTTTTCCTCACGAAACCATTTAGGGTTTGATGTACTAAACCATGGAGGTGGTTGTTTCCTGGGAAATTTACATTGGTTGTGTTTGGATTAGTAAGTAAATTAACATTGTGCTTATTGATCTTTTTAAGAATAGCTTTGTCTTGTTTTGTGTTCTGTTAGTTTCAAATGTTTTTATCCTTTTATAGTGTCTTTAAGAAACCACTTGTTGCATTTTCCAGTTTTGTTGGTTAGTCATTTGAATGTAACTTTTAAGTGCTACAAATAATCTTCAAATCCAAAATTAGTATTTCTCATGTTAGTGGTTGTTCAGATTCTGATTATATTCATCTGGTTATTTACCTAATCTCATATGATTTTAAAGATTGTATCTATTCTCTTGAGTCTTTGTGCAATTTTTTCACTTTAGATTGAAGTTTTTCTTAATTTATTTGTTCTTACAATTAAACCGGTATTGGCTGAAGTGGTGGTTTCTTGATGATGCATTTCATTCTTTCCCCTGATATAGATAGTTGAAGGTAGTTTGATTTCAACTCTGCAGCCTTAGTTTGATTGTCAGCCATGAAATTTGGCCGTTGAGTTAAATGTATGTTACTTAAATTTTATGTATACATATTATATACATAAAATGGTTTTGCTGCATCCATAATCATTAAATTATGTATGTAGGCAATGGGATGTGATTTCACTGTAGGATCTTTAGGTGATTGCTGTTTAAATGATATTTTCTTTGGATGAATTTGTGGCTTATTTCATTTGTTATTTATAAATTTCTCTCACTTTTCAATGGCTTTGAGGCAAGCGGGACAGTGATCTTCTTAATCTGATAATATTTATAATTATGTAGTTCTAACTCATGATAAGCGTATATAACATAACAGGAATCGGTTTTCTCTGATCTTCTACAAGTTAATTTTATTTCTAGTGTTACCAAAATCGATTTTCAATGCACAAGTCATCTGTTTCCTCAATTTTGATGTTTTTCCTGGTGATTGAAATTCGATTGGTCTAGCCCCGTGATTTGAAATTTCTTCATGACTTAAGAGAGATTTAGGCAATTCCAAAATCAGGGCTTACCATTTGATGATG
>JAPPVO010000010.1:97971206-98013749 GCA_030407325.1 Camellia japonica
TATGTAACTTTTTTTTAAAAATAAAAAATAAAAAATACTGTTACGTGACATGAGGATAATAAGATTTCACTACACCAACAGGAGCTTTTATTTGCACCCTAAAAAGTAGGTTAGGTACTCCAATTTAATGAATTTTTTTTTTTTTATTACTGTTAAGTTCCTATTTAAAATGACCAAAAAATATTTGACTTTGGAAAAAGTGTAAATACAAGTATTTTGGACACCCCATTCATCATCAGCCCCAATATTCATTCTTTATTCTCTTCCTACTTTCATCACTTTGCATTGTCATACCCAACCCTAGCCTAACCTTATTTGGTTTAATCCATCATTCTTGCATTCGATTTCATATTAAAATCAACAATGGACTATAAAGAATATGTTTCCAAGCAATTTTCTATAGAGAAAATAAGTTTTTAACTGTTGTTTATTGTTTTTCATAGGTTGGTTTTCTGAATTGATTCAACACTGAGTATCCGAACAAACTTTACATGTTTAGAATTAAGTATCTGAACAAACTTCACATGTTTAGAATTAAGTATCCGGACAAATATATTTTATTCGGCAATAAGTATCCATATGAAACAACTAAAATCAATTTTCTATGGTCCGGACCTGAGTATCCAAACAAACTTCACATGTTTGGAATGTAATATCCGGACAAATATATTTTGTTTGGCACTGAGTATCTATGTAAAACAACTGGAACCAATTTTCTTGTGTTCGGCACAAAGTATTTAAAAATAGGTAGCCGTCAGTGGATCTAGGAGTAATGGTTTGCTTTGATGGACAGATTGTGTAGAGAAGCGAAAACCCTCTTCGTCTCGGAATCCCTCTTCATCTCGAATGAACTCAGAATCCCTCTTCGCCGCTTGAAATTTTAGATACTCCAAATGTGATTTTTGTTTCTCTGTTTATTGGTAATGGGGTGTACAAAATAAATTTGTATAGAGTTTTAGTATTTTTAGGGTTAGGATAAGTATTATCTAGAGTGTCAAAATAAATAAATAAAATTTTAAATTTATTATTAGGGTGTTCAAAGTAATGGAATGCCCAACCTAATTTTTAGGGTGCAAATTGAAACTCCCATAGATAACAAAACTCTCACCCACTCTCATGACTAAAATAATGTAAAAGAAAATACAAAATAACCAAAATACATTCCACACTTTCCAGACGTACATTAGGTAGAATAAGAAGCACTAAGAAAAAAAATCACAGCCTACACCATGATTTTAAAAACATGGGCTCTCCCATTCTATAAAAATTTGTTATGCAATTGCACAAAAATGCATGGATCGTCCTCATCCCCACAGTTATTACGTTGTAGGAAAAGCTAAAACAACAATTGAATTGCGGGATTATTTGCAAAGGAAGTGATAATTTATCTAAATAATTTCCCATTCAGAATCACAAAAATCATGATCCACAGTCTCCATTTTCGTTGTAAGCGCAGGTGGTGCTAAACTCTCTCCTTCGTGTTGATTTAGTCCTGCAGAGCGATCTTCATTCCCGGGTGCTAGCTGCTCACACTCCTGCTCTTTCGTTGACTTCATTTTTGCAGTAAAAGCCTCGCAAATTTTCTTCTGTAGTAAAAGAAATCACATGGCAGTTGAAGTCCATGCAGCAGAAAAGCAAGTTCTAACAAAATAATCTATCAAGCATCGTTGTCAAATAGCGAATCAAATCGTAAATTTTAATATTAATTTTATCTAACATAAAACATCATTTTATATATGTACGTATATATATATAAACACACATACAGTGGTTAAAATAAAATAAATATCAACATGACTAAATTTTATATATGTATATATATGCATATAAAAATATGTATATCAATATAATAATAATAATAATTATTATTATTATTATATGGTGAAAATGACGTTTCATACATTATGCAAATAGAAGTGATTCGGTGTGAATCACAATTGAATCGAAAGATTCACTTAATTTAAGCTTGAATAGCACAAAACGAATCAGATTGGTTGAAACTCGTATTGAAATGTATTGTGAGTCGTAAGATTCTAACAACCATGCTTACAAGAAAGAATCCATAAGTCATATATTAATATACTTCCAAATATTTGTTTCAAACTACAAATTTGTAATATAAATTAATTATGGCACCAAATTTTAAACAGAACACTGAATTCACAAGAGAGGGATCATGCACCTTGTATGATTGACTTTTTGCTGCTCTGAGACAAACAGAACAAAATTTAGCGCTATCCACCACAACACAACTCTCATCAAGCTTTAGTTCACTAAAATGGGTGGTTTCCCTGGCTGGTTCAATAACTTGTCCATCTGTGAACTTTTCTGCACCGACATTGTCTGATCCTTCTGCAACTTCAAACAAAAGAAAAATGCAAGTTATCCATTCAGTTATCATCACACTGTATCAAACACGAGATATATAATTGAACAAATATCAAATGATTAGCAGATAAATGATAATTAGCAACAAAACAAGGGAAAAAAACTTTAAAATAAGCTGGAATTATAGAAAAGGATTTTAAATAAATATGCCATCTGATGAAAATTATAGATGCCGTGTGATCACCGAACTACGATTACTAGCATATAAGCATGTCTGCTCACTAAAAGAAAATTACTCCCTATCTATGTTACACGGACTCTTCAAAATAAATCAAATACCTGTGTCGGACACCCGACACTGGGACAAGGATATAGCATGTGTCAGATACTTTTCATCAAACACTTCTAATATAATTGTATTTAACACTGCTATTATTTGTACATATTATTGTACAATTGCTATAAATGTCTTTTTGACACTACATATAGCACAATTTTATCTCACATACTTAATTAAACATATAAACGTTTAACATTATTTTGCCCAGTCCGCGTATCCTTAAATTTATGATTTGATGAGCCCGACCTCTAGAAACATGCCCCCACCCGACACCCGTACCCAGGTCCATGTAACATAGCCGCCTATAGATTCTACCCAATTTTTCCCTCTCAACATTTTTATAAGGTTGTGGCTGTTTTTGTGAGACTTTGACCCTTGTTCTTTTTTTTCTCTATTCTTATTCTTTTCTATATTTTTTTCTCTTCTCTTTTGTATCAATTCTCCACATATTTGGGTTTTTGGGATCAATTAAATAGTTGAACGGATTTCTTCATAGTCGTTCTACATCAATACCTCAATCAGCTTCTTCATCAACAGAAAGTTTCGCTCTGTTACCTGCTCTCGTAGTCACTTGCATTCATGGTAGGTTGCAACTTAGGTTTTGTGCCCTATGTTTTAAAAGCATAAAAATCATTTTTGTTAGGGTTGATCTAAGGTCATTTTCTATCAGTGGCTGGTGATCGATCCCCTCCTGAGGTGATCGATTGCCATAACAGAGGAGGAGATTGATCCCCTGCATTGATCGCTCTTCCTCATTTTTTAGCCTACTTTTGTATCATTAGACGATCGATCACCCTTCTTTGTTTGCCATCTATTTGAGCTTCAAGAAGCTTGCGATTGATTGGGGGAGTGTGGGGATCAATCCCTCGAACGGGATTTTGTGTATTCCCATCAGATTAAAATTTAGGTTGATTCCTTGCTATATAAGCATCCATCTAATATTTTAGGGTAACCAAACTCATTATTTTACGCAGCCCTTTTTGCTAAGAGCTTGAAAAAAATTTGGGGACTAAAATTTTCATCATATGTGAGTGAGTGATCAAAAACAAAAACCTTAAAAAATCCTGCATTGCATTGTCCTATCACTCCTAGCCGTTGGGTTAACAAAGTCATCGTTGTATGAAAATTGAGGCGGGAAGCTTTGTGCTGCTCAATCAAGTTAAAGGAGGCTGATTGGGTAAGGTCGTGCTTGTGGAGCATTTCAAGATTTGTAATCCTTCCTGTGTGTCCTGTAGTGGATTTTGCTTAGTATTGGGACCATGGTTTTTCCCCTCTTGGAGAGTTTTCCTGGAGGGTCTCCACATTAATTGTTGTGTCTTCCATCTCAAAGTTATTTGGATTTTCCATTGTGATCACAATTTAATTTGAATCATCAAAATTAATTGGGTAATCTTGAGATAATTCTTGAAATTGGCCTATTCAACCCCCTCTAGTCACAATTATCTTGGGCTCCAATATTTTTAAAAAAATAATTAAAATACATAAGAAAAGACCGAAATGACAATTTACCAGAATCTGCAATGGAAACATATTCTGATTCAGAAACTTCATTGGGTAGCTCAAACCCAAGCCAACAAGAATCTGTCACAGATGCAGTCACAAAGTTAGCAGCACCAGCCAGAGTAGAAATCAACAGAAGTAAATAAAATTAAAGAAAGAAGAACATATAACAAATAGGATAACAAAACCTTACCACTTGATATTTCTGAGAAAGCATCAACTGAAGTATGCCCAATACCAGAAACTCTACACTTGCAGGACTCAACTAAAATAACTGAATTAGCTGATGGCAGGACATTTGAATTGTCAGCTGTGGTAAGTCCAGAAGGTTCCCCTCCTGCATACAAGAGTGATATCCATCTAGTGATACTGGTGTTGACAAATCATCTTGACCATCCCATCTTTCATCATCAGATTTGTTGACTCCACAAAATAATGATGTCAAACTTGAATCTTTCTCTGCAGTATCAACTACTACTGGAATCTCTGTTGGGAATGGTTTCTTCGCTGTGGCATTTTCCATTACACTCATATCTAACTTTTCACTCATACCAATATCATCCTTTTTCTTTAACAATAAATCAATATGTTTCTCATCCACAGGTTCCATACAATATTGATGGGCCAAAGAGTTTTTGTTGCAAAGTCCCTTCTTAGGGTCAATATCAACACCAATTATTGAGCTTTCCTGAGTTGTGAGATTAACATTTTTATTTTGTTGAGGAGATAATTCAGGAGCCACCCCTTCCATGAAATCTGGTGAAAATGAAGGCATCACATCATGCACAAATTCTGAACAGAGTTGTTTTATATTGGCACCCATTGTCTGCAGTTGGTTTTCAATATTGGCGCCCACTGTCTGCAATGTCAAAATGCACAAACAATTTCGATTTTATAAACATTAGCAGCATCAGGAGCATAAATGATATGAGATATAGTAAACCTCGGAACAGAGTAGCTATTCAACCTGATGCAGGGAGAATAAACAACAGAAAACACAACCACAGCAAAACATGGTTTCACAATTTCCCACCCTAGGCAAAAAGGTAGACTCAGATTGTCAAAGGTACGCAAATCAATTTGAAGGTAGATTAGATGGAAAAAAATTGTCATCATTCAGCATGTCTAAATGCTTCCTGTCCAAGTGAGCAATTGATATTAATGTGGCAAGCATAGGAGCTCTAGTAGCCAATACAATATGACATATAGACATGTAGCCTAAGAAGCACGGCCACTTCTATGGAGGAGCCGTGTCTTGTTGGACATCAACATTCTGTGGACTCTCCTAAAAGCGTGTCCAACACGTCTTCAATGTGTCTGAATTAAAAAATTTCATTCATAATATCAGACTTAAACAGACACTTTGGCAACACTTCTTGAACCATTGGAACATAATCTATGTGATAAATCTCTTCATTGTAACAATGTTCTGCATTTATAAATACTCATATCAATTTAAGGGTAGAACGAATAGAAAATTTGGCTATGTATGAAAATCAGGAGTGATTTAAAATTTTTCTATCTAGTTTTTTTTTTAAACTATTCAGACCATTATTCCAAAATAAATTTTGGAATCTAAAATATGGCCCACATTTGAAGCAAAAATTGGGTTAGGCTTGAAAGAGTCCAACCAGAATGTTCAAAATTTTGAACAAGTTTAACAAGAACATGGTTCGATTTGTAGGAAAAGAATCAGTCACAACTTTATGGATTAGATAAATGTCCACATTAAGACTACCCATTGAGCATCTCATCTTAGATCAAAAAAATCAATAATAAACAAGAAGAAGCATCTCAAAGAAAAACAATGTACATTGATTAGAAGAGGGAAAAAGAAGGGGAAGGTAAATGCAAAACCTCATGCACAACACCATCCGCCTCCAAGCATAGAATTTCAAACTTCTGGCGTATCTCTTCAACCCAGTCCATAACTTTATAGTTAAATTTTAACTTAATGCAACACCACTGTCCGAGGTAAGGACAGAACAACTGTATATTTCTTTCCCTATTCACTGAAAGAGTGGCACACACCTGCAACATTCAGTTTAAATGGTAACTTGATGAACACCAACATGAAATGATATGGCAAGATGCCCAATTGCTAGATTATTATAACTTGGCTAAAGAAAAACAAGAAGCAGATGAAACAAATAAATGCTGAAGATCACCTCAAGAAGTAAGTAACAAAACCAATCACATAGGCTTGAGGAAGATGATTGCAAGGAAATAACTATATAAGCTGTACCTTCACACACACATATATGTACTTGTATGGATATGTACAAAAATATAGCTATATACATAGACATAAATTCCCATCCTTGAGCACAAATTGTCTAAGCACAGTATTCTGTGCATTAATGAAGACCACTGCATGAATGTGGTCCAAAAGGGAAAGTCCTCGATATTATCCAAAGCTAATAACACAAAACAATTTTGTATTCCATGTCCAAACAGCATTGCTGGAATTGAAAAACTGACTAAGAAAAACAACAACAAAAACAAAATTAAAAACTATATTGTTAACATTAAAGTTTGCAATGTCACAGCCACTAAGCCAGACACCTTGAACTAAACTAGTCACAAAATATTGCCAAACATGTCAGTGGCTACTAAATTAGTGATCTTAGTACAACATGGAGAAGCCTCCTCTTCAATACAAAATCTGTCAGTCTTTGAAATTTTAATTTATGTATGATCTTATATTGGTGTTTTTAGCTCTGATCATTATTATAGTTTTAGCATGCAAGAACTTTACAATTATATTAATGTCTTTCTTTTTTTTTAATTATATTTTCTTCCTAGTTTGTGTTTATTAGTTAAAAATAGACAACAAACTGCCCACAAAATCTGCTTCACAAGAGTCTAAACTATTGCTTAAATTTCACGATTCTAGCTGAATAACTCTCTTTATGCCTGCTCTCAAACACAGCAGAAATTGATTATCTAAAATTTGTACAAGAAAGGATAGCTTTTTGTGAAAGTCCATTCGTAAGGACGTGTGCAACGATCTAAAGGCTTACAATGAAAACAAAGAGTTAGGCCATTCTTGGCTACATTATGCAAGAGGGTCCTAATTTACAGTTGTGGATGTTAGGATAGTAAACCCCGCAGAAGCAATAAATTGTGGCAAGGAAGTTTCGAAAGGGAAAGAAGCCATAAGCAACAGGAATGCAGAAAAAATAAACTCGTGAAGGACGCTAAACAAAACACGCAGCAATACTCTCGGGGGTAACAAAAGGGCCCAAATACAACAGTCTCTTGGGGCCCAAAGTAGTACATTTTGCAAACTCCGACAACTCAACAAGAGGGCTAGAAGAACATTAAAAAGGGTTAAACTCCTCAACTGAGTCATTTGGTCCTACTTGTCATGGTCCCATAAAAGCCACTCCAGGACTTTTATGCATTTCCATTAAAAATAAAGCTCTAAAAACAATCGTCGCGGGGTTAGAGCAAAAAATGACTCCCTCTTGAATAAGAATCTCCTTCCTATATGTGGAATACCCATATTGATGTCTTCTTTAGTCAGCTAGCAGGACCAAATAGTCTGATAGGCCTCAAGAATTGCCACCCATATTTCAGTCCTATTAAAGAAGGCCCAAGTCCAGCCCAGCAAATTGCACAGCAGCACATGTTTTTAGGAGTTGTTTAGATTTGGATTAGATAGTTATCCTTGTTTCATCCTGCTATTTCAGATTTGGTTGTTATCTATTTAATGGTTATGTTAGAGTCCTATTTAATTGTTATGCTAGAGTCCTAGTCTATGAAGCACCGACATGTCCCCAGGGCCTGCGTACGAGTGTCGGACACATACACGCGGTGGACACGTGTCCGACACTCTCTCTAACGTGTCCTCTTTTTTTTTTTTTGAATTTTTGTAGTCGGACACGCCATGGACACTCTGTGACACTTTCCGGACACGCATGAGGACGATCGAAGCCCTAACTGTTGGAGAGAAAGACAGAAAGAGATCAAGGGAGGAGAGGAGACAGAGAAAGAGATCGAGGGAGGAGAGAAAACAGAGACAAAGAAAGAGATCAAGGGAGGAGAGGAGAGGAGCCCTAACTTGTTCAAATCAATTGAAGAAGCTGAGGTATTCTTCATCTGCTCTCTTCTTCTTCGCCTCCTCTTCGTCTTCTGTCTCCTTCATCTTCTTCTCCTCCCTTTTCTTCAACTTCTCCCATTCTCTCTCTCTCTCTCTGTGATTTCAATTTCTCCTCTTTTGTTTCTCTTTTTTCTTGTTTTTCCCTTTTTATTGATTCACTCGTGTCTCTCTCTCTCTCTCTCTCTCTCTCTCTCTTTTTTCTATTTCTCTTCTCCTTTATTTTCTTCCCTCTTTTTTTTTTTCTTTTTTCTTTTTTCTTTTTTTTATCCTTATTTTTATTAAACCTAAAATTCATAAAATAAATTACTTTTATTTTAAAAAACTCATTTTTTATTAAAAAAATTTAAAAAATATGTTTATTAATTTTTTTTATTATAATTGTATAAAAATTAATAATTTTCTTTTTATTTTAGACATATAATAAATAAATAAAATTACATATATTAAACGTGTCCCCAGCGTGTCGTGTCCCCCATTTTTTTAAATTTGCATGTCCCCGTGTCCGTGTCATGTTCATGTCGTGTCCCGTGTCCATATCCGTGCTTCATAGGTCCTAGTTGAGTCAAAGTGTTATTAGGATAAGGAATGGAGATGCTTGTAACCTTATATATTTGATTGAGAGCAATGAAACAAACAAGCAGAATTATCCTACAAGGATTTGGGAGGTGGTGACTCTCTTGAACGAGTCTCGGTGTGATAGGCCTAACCCATCAAGGGTATTAGAGCCAAGTTGATCATAGATGCCAGCAGCAACTAGATCTGCAATGGAGGCAAGAATAGACAAGACTGAAAATGACATACAGAAGATTGCAAGTGAGGTGAGAAAGATTAAAGACTTACCTGTTGCCATGGAAGATTTGAAAGTCATGGTGGCAGGGTTGGTTTCACAGCTGAGGGGATTGACGGATTGGGTCAAGCCAAAGGAGGGAAAAGACCTTGATATCAGGGATAATAACATCTTACCTCGCACAGCCCATCTGGATTTTCCATTATTCTTTGGGAATGATCCTAATGAATGGGTTTTCCACAGAGAAGTTTTTTCAGCCCATCAGACACTGCAACAGATAGAATGTTATTGGCATCATACCATTTGAAAGGGGAAGCAAATCAGTTGTACCAGTGGTGTGAAGGTAATAATCCGGGCCACATTTGGGATCAACTTAAGAAAGATTTGTTGGTTCGATTTGGTCCAACAGCTTTCGAAGACTTTAATGAAGCCCTTAAGAACCTCCGACAGGTAGGGACTGTGAGGGAGTATCAGGCTGAGTTCGAAAAGTTATCCGCTCATGTCAAGGAGTGGCCAGAAGCTGGATTGATTGGTAACTTTATTGGAGGACTAAAGGATGAAATTAGATGCAAAATCAAGATGTTCAAACCTGCAACCCTTACAGAAGCTATTGGTCTGGCGTGTCTTCAAGAAGATAAAATACAACATCGACGCAACTCTTTTGGAAATTAGAAAGGACGTCCAAAGACCGACAATGTTGACTCGAAGCCACAACTCACAGCAGCACCTGAGGTAGCAACGAAAGGTAATGGACATCCCTTCCGACGCATGACAGGGTCAGAGATGCAAGCACGAAGGGAAAAGGGTCTTTGTTATTACTGTGACGATAAGTTTGCACCTGGCCATCATTGCAAAACCAAAAGGGTGTATCTCTTAATAGGTGATGCAAAATGAGGAGGTTGATTCTGGTCCTAGCAACGATAGTGGGACAGAAGAGGTTGCCTTAGAACCAACTCCATTGCATGCAATTGGGGGCTTGTCTTCTTCACAAACCTTGCAATTACCTGCCCACATTTGCAGACAAGAGGTGGTGGTTTTGATTGATTCTGGCAGCAGCAACAATTTTATCAACCAGCGCTTGGCTCATAAGCTTAACCTCAAGCCAACTCCCACTCAACAATTCAAAGTGGCAGTTGCAGACGGGGGGCGCTTAGACTGTGACAAGGTCTACCGAAAGGTTCCCATCCAATTACCGGATCTTCAAATTCAAGTTGACCTCCTTCCAATCAAACTTGTTGGAGTGGATGTCGTATTGGGAGTAAGTTAGCTTCGGAGTTTAGGGAATGTTGCTTGCAATTGGGATCACCTCAGTATGGAATTTGAGCATGCTGGACGTCATGGGCGGTTGGTGGGAATTACTGAAGGAGAGATTAGACCTGCCAGCTTTAACTTAAAATGTCAACTTCGGCAACGGCCAATGTCAGGTATCTTTTTCATCTCTCCAACTGAGAGCCCTAGCCTAAGTTGTCCAATTCAAGAAGATTTGATGCAAGTTATTGTGAAGTACCCAGACATATTTGCAGCACCACTTGGGTTACCGCCTAGCCAGCCATTAGACCATGCTATTCCACTAGTAGAAAGGGCATCACCGCCCAATATAAGGCCCTATAGATATCCTCATATTCAGAAAAATGAAATAGAGAGGATGTTGGGAGAAACATTGGCTATGGGAGTCATTAGAAGCAGCACTAGTCCTTTTTCTTCACCTGTGTTGTTAGTCAAGAAAAAGGATGGGTCTTGGAGATTTTGCATGGACTATCGAGCACTAAACCAAATCACTATCAAGGATAAATTTCCAATACTAGTAACTGATGAACTCTTGGATGAATTGCATGAAGCAAAATATTTTTCTAAACTGATTTAAAATCGAGATATCATCAAATTAGGATGTGCATAAGGAAACCTTCGGAACTCATGATGGGCATTACGAGTTCTTGGTAATGCCCTTTGGACTTACCAATGCCCCAACCACATTTCAATCCTTGATGAATGAAAATTTTCGTTGCCATCTGCAAAGGTTTGTGCTCATATTCTTTGATGACATTTTAGTATATAGCAGAACTTTGGAAGAGCATCTACAACAATTGCAGACAGTTTTTGAAATCTTACGGACACATCAATTGAGAGTTAATCAATCCAAGTGTACATTTGGACAAACATCTGTTGAGTATTTAGGTCATATGATCTCAGCGCAAGGTGTCTCAACAGATCTGAGAAAGGTCCATGCGACGATTGCTTGTCCTGTTTCCAGTAATGCCACTGTGCATCACTCTCTACTTTTTGCACATCTTTTCGTAAAAAGTCAAAAAGTTACTAAAATAACCTATTCCCAAACGAGGCCTTAGAGGCTTCTTGGAGTTAACAGGTTATTATTGTCACTTCATTCGTTATTATGGTAAGATTGCAACTCCCCTCGCAACTTTACTTAAAAAGGAAGGATTCCAATGGTCTACTAAGGCTACCACAGCTTTCGAATCTCTTAAGAAGGCCATGACAGAAGCTCCAGCCCTAGCTATGCCAGACTTCTCTAAGATGTTTGTCATTGACAGTGACGCCTCAAGTGTCGGCATTGGGGCTATGCTATCTCAAGATAATAAACCTATTGCCTTCTTTAGCCAAGCTTTATCAACCAGGGCTTTAGCCAAGTCTACCCATGAAAAGGAATTAATGGTTGTGGTTCTAGCTATGTTGAAGTGGAGACCTCATCTCTTGGAAGAAGATTTCAAATACGAACAGATCATCAAAGCTTGAAGTACTTGCTAGAACAGCAGATCTCAACTCCAGAACAACAAAAGTGAATCACCAATTGATGGGTTTTGATTATCAAATTAGTTATCGTGCAGTAGGGGTGCTTAGCGGATATTCCGATCCGCCCAAACCAACCGAACCAAACCGATCCGCCGTATTTTGGACGGATGCGTGATAATAAGCGAACGGTTGCAAATTGATTTTTTCCAATCCGCCTAGTTTTGAACGGATGGTGGATTTGAAATTTCTTTGGCCGCAATCGAACCGCCAAACCACGAGCACCCCTAGTAATTTGTAAGACTTTGTGTTCTCAATTTATTTAGATATTCTATTTGTGTTTCCAATTGAAAAAAGAGTTTAGATATTCTGTTATATTTTCAATTTAGAAATCTTTTTATCAAATGGCAAGTGTTGATTTGATATTTTTGTGTGGAAAATATAAGGCTTAATTTTGTCATTTGTAAAAAAAAAAATCAAATTAAATAATTTTTGAATAAAAAAAAAAGTAATGAAATAGTTTTAATAATGCATGATTTTCTTATATGTATTTATTATTGGTATTTGAAAATTTACTTAATAATCTTTTGGTTATGTTGAATTGGATTGTTGTCCAAAAAAAAATGTTGACAAATTGTATTATATTCCAAATTTGTAAAAGTTCAAACCGTTAAACCAATTCGCATCCATCCGCCAATCTGCTCAATCTGCATCCGCCAATCTGCTCAATCTGCATCCTCCAATCCGACGGACGGATGCAGATTGAATTTTTCCAATCCACCAATCCGGTGGACGAATGGCAGATTGGAGGTTTCCCGACCGCAACCAAACCACGAGCACCCCTATCGTGCAGGCAAGGAGAATGTGGTTGTTGATGTTGTATCCAAACAATTGGAAGAACGGCAATTGAATACTATTTCCGGGCCTAGATTAGCTATTCTAGATGAAGTAAAGCATGAGTTAATGGTTGATGATGATTTACGAGCACTTTGTGATAAAATTCAGGCTGATCCATCTTCTGTTCCAGGCCACAAGCTGCAAGATGGTCTCTTATTCTTTCAAGGCAGACCAGTTATTCCAACTTCTCCCTCTTTGAGACAAAGGTTGCTACAGGAGTTTCATTACACCCCCCTATCGGAGGTCATTCTGGAGTATTTAGGACTTGTAAACACTTGTCCCAACATCTATTTTGGCGGGGTATGCAGCGAGATGTGCAGCAATTTGTTAAGGCGTGTGATGCCTGTCAACGTGCAAAATATGAAACTTTGTCACCAGCAGGTCTCCTTCAACCCTTACCCATTCCTAACAGAATCTGAGAGGACAACTCTATGGGCTTTATTGAGTGGCTACCGAGATCGGAGGGTAAAGATGCTATCTTGGTTGTGGTTGATCGGCTTTCGAAATATGATCATTTTATTTCCATCAAACACCCTATTACAGCTCCGGGGTTAGCACAGATATTTTCCCGAGAGGTGTCTCAGTTGCATGGGATGCCTCGTTCTATTGTAAGTGACCGTGACCCCATCTTCATAAGCAATTTTTGGCATGAATACTTTAACCTCCAAGGAACAGTGCTTAAAATGAGTATTGCATATCACCCTCAAACAGATGGCCAAACTAAGGTATTAAATAGGTGCTTCAAGACATCTTCGATGTTTTGTTGGGGACAGACCACGACATTGGCCCAAGTGGATGCCATGGGCAGAATATTGGTATAACACCAATTACCACTATACTGTAGGTATGACATCATATGAGGCTGTTTATGGGCGGCCGCCTCCTACGCTGGTTGACTATACACCAGGGTTATCACAAGTGGATGATGTTGGGCAACAACTCCAGGACGGAAATGACATTGTTAGGGAACTAAAGCTCAATTTGGCTCAAGCTCAGAATCGCATGAAAGTCCAGCAAGATCAACATCACTGAGAGAAAGAATATGAGGTAGGCGATTGGGTATTTCTCCGACTTCAGCCTTATTGACAGTCTAGCTTGTTCCAACGAGCAAACCAAAAGTTGTGGCATCGCTACTTCGGGCCTTATCAGATCAAGAAAAGAGTTGGCAAGGTGGCATATGAGATGGATTTGCCATAAGGAACTCGGGTGCATCCAGTTTTTCATGTTTCCCAATTGAAGCAGCATATTGGCAAGCCTTCTACCGTAATTCCTCACTTACCCTCATTTTCAGCTACAAGTGACTTGCATATTGTTCCTCAGTGGTTGATTGCTTATCGGTGGGTCAGAACAGGACGGCAATTCATCAAAGAAGTGTTGGTCCATTGGGAAGGTTTACCAGCTTCTGATGCCACTTGGGAACCATATGACGACCTGAAGCACAAGTTCTCACATCTCAACCTTGAGGACAAGGTTGTTTTTAGGAGGGAGGGATGATAGGCCTCAGGATTTGCCACCCATATTTCAGTCCTATCAAAGAAGGCCCAAGTCCAGCCCAACAAACTGTACAACATCTTAGGCCCAGCAAATCGCACAGCAGGACATGTTTCTAGGAGTCGTTTAGATTTGGATTAGATAGTTATCCTTGTTTCATCCTGCTATTTCAGATTTGGTTGTTATCTATTTAATTGTTATGTTAGAGTCCTATTTAATTGTTAAGCTAGAGTCCTAGTTGAGTCGAAGTGTTATTAGGATAAGGAATGGAGATGCTTGTAATCTTATATATTTGATTGAGAGCAATGAAATAAACAAACAGAATTATCCTACAAGGATTTGGGAGGTGGTGACTCTCTCGAATGAGTCTTAGTGTTGAGGCTTTGTATGCAACTACAATGCGGCCTAATGGCTACGTTGTTGTCCTTACCAGGACATTGGGGATTGTATGGCTTGGTGGCTAAAAGTAAGGGATCATAGAAGTGTCATGACCCCTTTCCACCAATCTGTCAAGGGACTTGTGGTATATTTGCCTTGGCCAAGTGGTTATAGAGGGAATCTTCCCACATGATCCCTGAGACATGTGTCATTACCATACTGATTGTTTGGACTCTAGGCATGCCAAGTACGCCTAAAAATAGGTCACCCCTCTATCAGTGTCAGCTCTAGTACGCTAGCAACATAGACCTCTTATTCACTCAAAGTGGGAATTGAGAAGGGAAAACATCACCGGGTAGTTGGTGGCTAATATGATCCCCAAGTTACCAAATTTCTTGACTTACTTTCCGCCCAGCAGCATCAACCATTGCTCCTATCTTTCTATCTGTAATATTTACCTCTCAAATACCATTCCCTCATAACTCCCAACTCCAGATTGTCTACACTAGTTCGATTGCTTATGTTGTGAGCAGGGCCTCTAGGTTTTATTTGAATTTTTAGAACCTAGTTTGCTATATGGAAGTCCTTTGACAACCTTGAATGTGGGGACTCAAGTCGCCCTTAGTCGTATGGGGAGGGGGGATAGCACAAAAATGTGGTGAAGTTGGTTTGGCTTGTTTGGGCCTTTTGGATTAGAATTTTAAACCTCCAAGTCCAAATGGAGATGCTTCCAACTGCTTCTGATATTTCAGTGCATCTATTTGCAAATAATTTGATTAGGTAACATGACTTACTATCAAAATATATATATTTTTTGGATAATTAATAAGATTCATTTTAAAGAGATTAAGGAATGCCACCCAAGTTCAAGAAGGAAAAAAAAAATGGGGAAAAAACACCTACTTGAGAATGAAAAACATCCGCACAGGGCCCCCACCAACAATGATATAACAATCAATACAACAGGAAACTACATTGTGTCTATTAATTTAAACTTTTATGTCAACTAAACAGGCTAGGCTGTTTTTTGTTATAGAGTCACGCGTGCACACACAAAAATTGAACTCATGAACAACATCAGCAAGGAAAGTATGACGAAGTACACTGGCGTAACTTCAATCCTAATATGACATTCTCGATTGTAATGGTGATTGTCATGAAATCGAAACTTATATATATAGAAAGAGATTTAAAAACCTCATTAGCAAAATTTGAAACTAATGTTTAGGATAAATTGACTAAACTCGGTTTTGTGTCATCGAATCCATGCAACTACCCTAATTTTGTTAAACCTCAGAAATACTACCTGTATTGCGCGAAAGATCTTAGTTAACTCTCAGTCTCTAGTGGATTCAATTTCTGAAGATTTTGTGACTAAATATAAATTTTATAACCATGTGCCCAGAAGCTCCATTATACATAATGAGTCAAACATTGATCAATTTTATGAAAAAAGGTGTGAATTTTGATTAAAAAGGTTAAATTGAACTAAAAAAATAAACTTTTATTCTAAATTCAATTATCAAATGCAAATACAAACGGTAAAACACTAGTGAGAAGACTTAAATAAGGTCATCTATGTTAGAAGGAGAACTTCACAATACTAATAATGTCAAATTTCCATAACCTAGTATATCAAAATTACAATTCAAACAACTGGCTCGCAAAAATTTAATAAATTAAACAACCCAAAACTTCACTTGATCAACATGAAAAGCTAAATCATCAAGAACACAAAACCCTTACGAGTTCAGAGAATTGAAGCCCAGAAGCGAAAGCCTTTGGAAAAACTCAGATGATCAGTGAACCCAAATGGCTACAGCCGCAGTGTACTATTGAAATGGGAAAATATAGATACATATATACATATCCATGTATATGTATATCTGTTTTTTTTATGTTATATATTTTTTTATTTATTTTTACTGGTAGAGTAGAGTAAACTCTCTCAATTTCAAACGCAATTAGTTTGGCATTGGTTTTTTTGGATTAAATTAATCAAAAAAAAGGATAAAATATGTTAAAATGTTAATAAGTATTGAGTTAAAAGTTAATTTTTTAACTTTTTGTAATTATATCATCTCTCTATTTTTTATATGTTTTTAAAAATAAATAAATAAAAATTAAAAAATTGACTTTTAATACTTTCCAAAACAAGCCAAATAGCACATCTAAACTATAATCATCTCATTTTTTTTTTTCAAAAAAACCAACCTAAACGAATTTTTAACAGGAACTAAAATAATCAAAAAACTAACTAAAAAGTCCCGTACCAAACGCTAACTTAATTAGCTCGAATTGTTATCTTATATTATAGTTAATACTTTTCATTAGGGGTCCCAAGATTTATAGAAAATCATACTCTTTTGAAGCCCAAGACACACTTATTGATTTTTAAAATAGGACAAATTACGCTAATAGTCTATATAGTCTGGGACTTGTATCACTTTAGTCTATAACTTTTCAATTGTGACATATTTGATCTTGAATTTTGAATCTTGTTTCAAATAAAGACAATTGAAGATACCATTGTTTAATTTCAATAGCAAAATCGTCAATTTAATAAAATATAAACTAATTTGACAAAAATAAATATCAAAAAAATATTTTTAAATTTTTTAAAAATTATTTCTATCCACTAAAGATAAAATTATGTAAAATTGATCAAAATTAATGAAAATTACATGATTAATTTTTAAAAATTAAATTTACATGATCATCATCCAAATACATAATAAAAATTAATTTGGTAAAAAAAATAAATAAATGTCTAAAAGATTTATCAAATTTACATAATTTTATCTTTAGTGGGTAGAAATAATTTTTCAAAATTCAAAAATATTTTTTTGATATTTATTTTTGTCAAATTAGTTTATATTTTATCATATTGACAATTTTACCCTTGAAAAATCTAATGATATTTTCAATTGTCCTTATTTAGAACAAGATTCAAAATTCAGAATCAAATGTGTCACAATTGAAAAGTCAGGAAGTAAAGTGACACAAGTCCCAAACTATAGAAACTATTAATATAATTCACCCTTTAAAATATTAATATCCTTTATTTATTTTGTTAAGACAATAATACTCTTATTTGGTAATCACATTTATGGAACTTTTCCCAAATTAAGCCAAATTAGTAACCTATTTCCCAAACTAGGCCTAGTTTGGACGGAATTCCCAAACTTGGCTAAAGCGCTATTATAAATCACGCTTTCACTGTTTAGAGCTGAAAATTTGATGAATAGTGAAAGCGCTATTACAAACCACACTTTTAATTAAGAAAGCGTGGTTACAAACCACACTTTTAAAGTAAGTTTGTTTTCTGAAGAAAACGTGGTTCCAAACCATGCTTTCACTGTGTTGTGAAGAAAGCGTGGTTAGAAACCACGCTTTCAACACTGCCCCAAACACACAAACACTATACTCACAAACACTCTCTCTCTCTCTCTCACTCTGACACAAATACAAACAAACACAAACACGACTCACACACACACGACTCACACACACACTCACACTCAATATATATATATAAATTTTAATATATATTTATAATTTAATATATATATAAATTTTATTTCATAAAATTGAAATCAATATTAAATATATATAATAATTTATAATAACAAATAATAATAAACTATATAAAATGATTACTTTTTTATTTTAATTCTTAATTTTTTTTATTTTACTGTTTAGGAATAAAATTTATTTTTTTTTATTTTAGGGTTTAAGGTTTAATTCTTAAAATTTATTTTTTTTATTTTAGGGTTTAGGATTTATAAAAAAAATAAATTTTAAGAATTAAACTATAAATTCTAAACTCTAAATCTTAAACCCTAAAATAAAAATAAATAAATTTTAAGAATTAAACCCTAAACCCTAAAATAAAAAATAAAAAAAATTTTATCCCTAAACACTAAGGTAGCGTTTGGTAACATTTACGTTTTTTGTTTATGTTTATAAAAATTTTATAAACTGGTTTCTGTTTATTTTTAGAAAAACATAAATTACAAACGTATTTAGTTTGAACAAAATGTTTAAAAAAAATTTAAAACATAAACTAAAAAATATGTTTGTTCAAGCTTAAAATATTTATATTTATATTTATTATTTATGACAATGGGATCACACATATTATAATTGAAAAAAAATTAATTAAAAAAAATTTGAAAAAAATTTAATTGGAAAAAACGTGGTTTGTAAAAATTATTGAAATTTTTTTTTGGAAAAATCGTTGGTTTATAAATGATTGTCTCAGTTTATAAATTTGAGGAAAAAACGTAAACTCAAAAAATGAGTTTACGTTTTCAGTTTTCAATTTTTTTTGAAAAATAATTTTTTTTTTCAATTAAATTTTTTTGCAATTATTTTTTTAATTAATTTTTTTTCAATTATAATATGTGTGATCCCATTGTCATAAATAATAAATATAAACCACGTTTTTTTTCAATATTTTTTTTCAATAATTTTTACAAACCACGTTTTTTTCCAAATAATTTTTTTTCAATATTTTTTTTAATTAATTTTTTTTCACTTATAATATGTGTGATCCCATTGTCATAAATAATAAATATAAATATAAATATTTTAGGCTTGAACAAACATATTTTTTTAGTTTATGTTTTAAATTTTTTTTAAACATTTTGTTCAAACCAAACACGTTTGTAATTTATGTTTTTCTAAAACTAAACAGAAACCAGTTTATAAAATTTTTATAAATATAAACCAAAAACGTAAATGTTACCAAATGCTACCTTAGTGTTTAGGGATAAAATTTATTTTTTTTTATTTTAGGGTTTAGGGTTTAATTCTTAAAATTTATTTATTTTTATTTTAGGGTTTAGGATTTAGAGTTTAGAATTTATAATTTAATTCTTAAAATTTATTTTTTTTTATAAATCCTAAACCCTAAATCCTAAACCCTAAAATAAGAAAAATAAATTTTAAGAATTAAACCTTAAACCCTAAAATAAAAAAAAATAAATTTTATCCCTAAACAGTAAAATAAAAAAAATTAAGAATTAAAATAAAAAAGTAATTATTTTATATAGTTGATTATTATTTGCTATTATAAATTATTATATATATTTAATATTGATTTCAATTTTATGAAATAAAATTTATATATATATATATTAAATTATAAATATATATTAAAATTTATATATATATTGAGTGTGAGTGTGTGTGTGAGTCATGTTTGTGTTTATTTGTATTTGTGTCAGAGTGAGAGAGAGAGAGAGTGTTTGTGAGTGTAGTGTTTGTGTGTTTGGGGCAGTGTTGAAAGCGTGGTTTCTAACCACGCTTTCTTCACACACATAGTGAAAGCGTGGTTTGGAACCACGTTTTCTTCAGAAAATATATGCACAGTGAAAGCGTGGTTTGGAACCACGTTTTCTTCAGAAAACAAACTTACCTTAAAAGCGTGGTTTGTGTAGACACCCCATTTTTGACCGTCCTCAAGACTTTGACGTCACCGTTTGAACACTCGATGATCATCCATGTTCGTGTTTCATTTTGAGTTCCCGGAGGTCTCGGCTACGCGCCTTGCCTCAGGATCTTTCAACTCGACTGTTCTGTGTTCGGTTTTGCACCAAACACTTGTGTTTGTGTTTTTGTTTCTGAGGGTGGAGAGTAGGTTGTTAGCTATCCCTGGCACCCACCGGCCTTCCCTTTGCCCCACCGGCCATTCATTGTTGCCACCGGCCATGGTTTCTTGATACCAATAGCCGGTCAGCACTTTATGTGACCGGCCGGCACTTTGTTTGGCCGGCGACCTCTTTTGCTAGCCGGTGTGACCCTTTTGCATCCTTCAGGCATGGTGCATGCCAGCTGTGCCAGCTGGAATGCACCAACACTTTTCCCCGTGCATAGTGTGGCTGTTTTGACCCTTTTGCACCCTTTTGGTCAAAGCTTCTTGAGGAAGCTTGACCCTTTGTCAAAGCTTCCTCAAGAAGCTTCCCAGCTGTCAAAGCTTCCTCAAGAAGCCTCTCCCCCTTTGCCCCCTTTGACCCTTTTTCATTTAGCTTCTTTGAGAAGCTTCAAGCTTTCTCTTGGCCTATATAAGGACCCTTCTTCTTCCATTGGGAGGGGTTAGAGATTTTGAACAAAAAACCAGAGATATACATATATATATATATATATCTACCATATACATTCTCTCTCTATATTTTCCCTCTCTCTCCTCCCTTGTGTGTGTTTTGTGGCCTAAAAGTGCATTTTTACCTTAGTTTTGCACTAAAACACACACCATCACACCTTACTTCGACCTTGAGGGGCTTGGGGGGTTTGTTCTTGAGTTTTTGGACTGATTTTGATCAAAAGAAGAGGGCTGCATTCGCTGTTCATCAAGGGTTCTTCAAGGGTAACTACTTTACTTTAGTTTACCCAATCTTGCATTGGCTTTTGACCTGTTTTGCATGCTGATTTAAGCTTTGTGTATAACTACAAAAAGTCTTGTATTTTCATGCTTTAGATCTTTCATTGAGGGTATTTTATTGTTTGGGGTCGACCCCCCCCCCCCTCTCTTAGGCCCCATTTGGCCTCTTTTAGTGCTTTTTCTTTAAGCTTTATTTATCTTGGTGTGTTGGCCTTCTCACCACTGAAATCCAGTGGATTTTCAGTGGTGAAGAAGGAGGTTTGAGGACTTGTGTAGGGGAGGGACACCCATCTCCCCCATGTCTCTCATTTTTGCATGTTTTTGACTCATAAGGATAGCATGCATGGGTGGTTGCATTTGGTACCATTTCAGAGGTCTTTGGTTGTTTTTGGGTCATAACATACCTCTGTCCTTGGTCGGATTCATGGCCCTTTGCATGTATAGTACACTTGCTTTGTAATTCTCCATTTTGCCTAGAAGTATGCCATGTGTTTAGCCTAGCATATCCTCATGTTTTGACCTAACTTTGTGAAGTACTTGGTCATATTTTGTCATGCTTAAGGTCTGTTGGCCACTGATTTGGTCTTGTTTAACATGTTTGATATAGTTGCTTTGCATCTTGGCTTGTGAGCCCTAAGGATGTGAGTTCCAAACATGCATTGGTTAGGTTATTTCGGTGATTTGGAATCACTTAGCATGTTATTTCAGTCCCTAAACAATACTTGTATGCTTGCATTCATCACTTCTCTCATACTTTGAAGATGTGCCCTCTTATGCCTTAAAATGTGCATTGTGTATGCCTATATGTTGGGGTCATTAAAGTTGCCATAACAGGGGGTTTTCAGACTTATTTTTGCATGCTAGAATTCTGTTTTAGGTTGTTTAGTTCATGCCATGTGTGGTCATGAAGAATAGTAGTCTTGTGCTCCATGTTTATGCCTCTTTACTTGGGTCATTTGGGATGCCCGGTGTGCGGGCTTTGGGGCTCATTCTAGCATGCCATGACACCTTTTTTTTTTTTTTTTGATTGGTCTAGTGTCCATGTTTGCCTTCGTTAGTATGCTTGTAAGTTGGCCTTCATGCCTTAGTCTTAGGCTTACAAGTTTGCATACTTGTTTTGCATAATTGGCATCATTGTTCTAGTCCACTTTGGCCACTGATTTTGACATGCTTGCGAGCTATCCATATTAGTCTAAGTCCATCATCGCATGTTGTTGTGTGCCATATTCGATTACATGTTTAGGTTGTGTGCCTAATGCATATTAAACACATTGCATATTTGCATGCTTAGAATACATTGCATTTGGCATGATTTGTGCCTTAGCTTCATTTGTATGCTTGAGCCATGATTGCATACTTGCATTGCATTGTTTGGCTTGGGGTGTCAAGTCAAACTTGAGGGGTGAGAAGTGTTCATACTTCAAGTGATGCAACATCTCTCAACCCTCAGTCGCCGAAGCCCTTGACTCTAACATGATGGGGTCTTGGTATTCATTTGTGTGTTGCATGCATTTTCATTGAATGGCAAGCTTGACTTCTTAGGTCATCATATCTAATTGATGGCCCGAGGGTCAAGGGCCATGCTCCCTTGTATCCATTGCATGATAGGGAGTGTGTCCATGCATACATTTGCTTGAAAATTCCATGCCATACACTGCTTACCCTCTGCTGCTGTCAACTGCAGGTTCTGCAGGAAGTTTTGGCCGACCGGCCATATCTAGTGCCGGCTGGCCATTAATTTTTGGCCGGTATACAAAAGGGTGGCCGGTGGTTCCTCCCCTTGGCCGGTGGTGTTTATACTTGGCCGATGGTATTTCCCAACATCCGTAGAGCATGTCCCAAGACTTTTGCAGCCTTCAGAGAAGCAGGGCAGTGTAAACAGAGGCAGTAGTGGCATGGTACGGGTTTTCCGGGCAAGACGGACTCGAACACGCATCATTCGCGCATTCCAAGGCGGGGCTGTGGCCTTTTCCCTTCTACATTCACTATGTTAATTGAATTAAAAATGTTGTAATAATTAATTTAGAATTATTTACTCGGACTGTATTATTCTTTTGGTCCCTCCGAGTGAGGGCATATTTGTAATAAGCGTGTGTGAGTGTGTGCATGTCTTCCAACCCCACGTCTTTCTTCCCTTTTATTTACCTGCTTATGATGGTAGACTAGGGCATATTTAAATTAGCATACCTTATGCAATGCATGCGTGCATCCATGCATTTGTCTTGCATGCATTAGGCTCGGCGCATCATTCTAACTGCATCTGTATTTCAATTCCAAAATTGAATACGTGTTAGTCGTAACATTTCACATGCCATTCTTTAGGATAGCTGAGCCTATCATAGTTGCATCTTGTATGTGTTGCATTAGCCATCTTAAAATGAGCTAGGATCATGCATATGATTACTAACTAGTTTCTGTTTTGGCTCGGAGTACTAGGTAAGCTTTTATGCTTTAGCATACCGCATGCGTGTGAATGTTGCCATAATAGCATGATAACCATGAGGCTAGCTGCTTATGTGATATAACTGCTTGAATGCCTGTGGGTGGAGGTTGAGTCGTTTAAATTGGAACAATGCATTAAAGCTGTGAGTTTTAAGCCCACCAGATAGTGGCAAAGCCATCTTTTCTAAAGCCCACTCGAGGGTGGCAAAAACTGCATTTTAGCCTACTTACGAGTAGCAAACCATCTTCAAAACAAGCATGCAATGTTTTGTTCCCATTTAGGCGATTTGGTCTATACTTGTTTGTTGCGCGCATAACATAGTAATTCTAGGCTAATAGCCGGAATAAGAACACATAATGTTTTCAAAAACGGATATCACGGTTAGTAGAGGCCGATCTTCGGATCGGGCGAAAGGGGGTGCTCATAGCTGTATCTGGCAAAGCAGTCCATGTTTGGCACTTCTTTACAAAATGTGTTTTCTCAAAACGATTTGCCGGATTTGGACTCTTCGGTTCAGATTAAGAACCGTGACAAAATCGAGTCCGAACTGTAACCCCGAGTGAGGTCCCCTCGCGGGCTTGTTACAGTTTGTAACCACGCTTTCTTAATTAAAAGCGTGGTTTGTAATAGCGCTTTCACTATTCATCAAATTTTCAGCTCCAAACAGTGAAACCGTGATTTGTAATAGTGCTTTAGCCTAGTTTGGGAATTCCGTCCAAACTAGGCCTAGTTTGGGAATTAAGATAGTAAATTGGCTTAATATGGCAAAAGCCCCCACATTTATAATTTATCTCTCTTATTTTATGACAAAGTACAAACTAATATAAGACTATCATTTTATTGCCATAAAAATTTAATAAATTTGTGTAAATTCTTGAATAATTTTAACAAAATGGGTAAACTGTAACAAATAATATTTTAAGATATATTAAGGCCTCGTTTGGCAAGCGGTGATTTTAGTTAAAAAGTCACCAAAAAAATTAAAAAGCCAACAACTTATACCAAAAAGTGAAAGATTTCATTTTCTCTCTATTCTTTGCACATCTTTTCGTAAAAAATTTAAAAGTCATCTCAAACATACTAATTTTTTTTTACATCGTATTTTAGCCAAAAAGTTAAAAAGTTACTAAAAAGCATGGTCCCAAATGAGGCCTAACTATTGAATTTTAAAATTTAAAAGGACAAATACAAATAGATCATAATTTAAAGATGGTTTGTTGTAATTTACCATTTATTTTTTAAATAGATGTATATATATACGTGTTGGGTTAAACTTCTCTCATGTTAAGTCTTAATATAAGAAACTTGAGATGCCTGTAGGGCCAACTACGAATCTCATTTCAATAATCTGAACTATTTATTTTGTAGGACTCTCAATGTATGTCATCTATGAAAAAATTTAAGTCAATTCGATAATCGTAACTTTTTCATTTTATAGTATTTGTCTCTAAAAAAAAAAAAATTTAATAGTCTATTTTAAATATATATTTGTCGTCCATTTTTTTTAGACAAATACGATAAAATGAAAAGTTAGAATTATTGGATCGAACTAATTTTTTTTATGGATAATATACATTGAGAGCTCTACAAAATAAACAATTTGGATATTTAAAACGGGATTCGTGATGGACCTATAATCCCCTCAAGTTGTCTGACATTGAGAAACCCAGTCTATATGTGTTATTACTCATTATTAGAAAGGTCCCTGGGCCAGAGCTCGGCCATCAAAGTAGTGAAGCAACGGTTAGCTATTTTTTTGGTCCCAAAATCTTGATGAGGGTCTTTAGGAGTGTTAAAATGGCCCACGACTCATGGATGGCGCGAAAACCAGCCTGCGGCCAGGGGATAGGCTTAGTCCGATTAGGCCCGGGTCCGAGCCCAGCCCGAGGCTTGGGCCTGGGCCGTCGTTTGAAGCTCGACCAGGCCCATCGGCCCACTTAAAGCCCTGCCCGTCCACCCGGCTCGCGCCAAGTGAAAAATAATAAAATTTTGATGAAAAAAATTTTATAAAAAAAATGTTTAAGCCCACCCAAGCCCAACCAAAGCCCGAGTCCAGGCCCAGGCCCCGTTGGCTCGCCCAAGACCCGAATACCCCCTGGGCCTAGGCTTAATTTTTTGGCCTGTGAGTCGGCCTAGCCTGGTTTGGCCTGGCCTGCTTTTTGGTTGGAACCCGCGAGGCCTGACATGGCGTGCCAAATTTACACCCCTAAGAGTCTTTAACAGTCATTTAACGCAGCGTGGACACATAACCAAAAATAATTTAATAAAAATAAAATAATTTTAAATTTACACATTTTAAAATGGCATAATTTTGTTTTAATTTTAAACTTCAATTGTTAAATTATTACAATAAAATTACATTATCAAAAAATACAACAAAAAATCTGGATTCAAAATAATGACAAATAAATTTTCAAATTATGTGGAAAGTATAATCTACGTTATATTGTATGGTGAACATCTAGCAAAACAATCACAAAACCTACATCATTTTCAATAAAAAGAATTCCTTGTTTTTATTTATACTTTTAGGATTTGGTTTCTCTCAAATTGTTATCTCATTTTAAGAGAGCGTTTAGACTTGGTAGGTCTATTTTGGAACCGATTTTGATAATCCAAACTATTCAGTTTTTTGGACTTATCGAGTAGAATATTCATGCTAAAAATCAAGATGATTGGATATCGGTAATTATATGTTTAAATCATATTTACTTCAAAAAAATAGACGACAAATATAATATTAAGAATAATCATTCATTTTTTGTAATACAAATTTGATACAAACATATAGCTATCGATATATGATCATCTTTATTTTTTGCATAAATATTCTACTCAATAGATTTTAGAAAGTAAATGATTCAGATCATCTAAACAAAACCTATGATAGGCTTTACGACTCTCTCAAGCTTTCTCATATTGAGTTGTAACCATGAGAGAAAACTAATCCTAATTTTATACTCATTATAAACTAATGACTGAATTTCATTTATCCAATTTTAAAGGTTGTGAATGATATTTGGGGTATATTATTGTTGTTATCTTTTTTAGCTTACGAATGTCAAAATAGTAATTGAGAGCTACTAAAAAGGATAATTTTTTTTTTTTTTTTTGCATATTCAATGTAACCTAAACAATTACTAACAATTGTGTAAATGTACTTTTGCTTCAATAAAGAAAATTTTACTGTGAATGTCATGTTAAGAACTAACTTTACAAGAATGACAATTAATGAAAGTAAATAAAGAAACAGAGAAAGATGGAAGAAGAAAATATGTACATTGATTACTTACAATTACAGAAATAATACATTACCTCACTACTACTATTGCTCCCAAATGAAAGTAAATGCAAGTACAAGGAAATGAATTTCAATTTTAATTACTCCTAGAAAATGAAAGTACTGGACTAGGGAACGGAAGCAAGTAAAATGTTGGAATTTGTAAATTTGTCTAGGGTCTTCTCTCATTAATACTAACGTCATATTTGTTTGGTTTTTTGAGGAGAGAGATTAGATTAATAGTCTATGGAACCATCTATAGAATGTTTGGTTAGAAATATGACTGAGGGGTAAATATACCCCTAGACTAATAAGCCCTCCATTGGTAGTATTACTAACCCCATGATGGGGTTGAGATTAGAAATTAAGTGGAGGGATTAGTAAATTTTTAAATAATTTTTAATCAAAATTTATATTTTTTTAGAACAAAAAATAATAATTATAATATTAAAAAATACTAAAAATTAAAAAAATATTATTTAATATATTAGTACTATGACTAATCCGGTGGTGTATAACTAAATACTCTTTATCCTACAACCCCAACCTAATACCACTACACTAATAATCTCCTCACTCAATCTCACTGTACTCTTAATCCCCTCCATCCTTTGGAGCTAAACAAACATGATCTAATTATTTATAGGATCTTTGGTGTGCATGGTAATTGTCGAAGTGCTTCTGATAATCTCCACTTCCAGTTAGGGGTGGACATTTGTCGGGTTGGGCTGGTACTGCATAATAAGAGACTTTGTGTTTGTCCAAGTCCAGCCCAGCCTGCCCCTAACATTGAGTCTCTACATTTACCCAAGTCCAGTCTAAAAAATAATTATAAATCATAAATCCACCCATCAGGCTATATATTAAAAAATAAATAAAACATTTCGTAATTAAATTCAATCACACATTATATTTCTTAAATAAATATACTGACATCATTATAAATTGAAGAATTTTGTGTATAAATTGAAAGATTTCTTAAATAAATTCAATCACACATTACCACAAATGTGAGTTACAATAAAATTAACAAAGATAAAGTATAGATCCCAATAAAATATATATATATATTTTTAATATATTGTAATTAATTAATTAATTTAATAGCAGATTGGGCTGGGTTAGAAGTATAAATCTAAAACCCAGCTCACTAATATATCGAGCTAAAAATGTTAGCCCAGTGCGCTATATAGGTTAAAACAACCTTCCCAACCCTAAAAAACTAGGATTGGGCCGAATGGGCTGGGCAGGCCAATAGGCCGATATCCACCCCTACTTCTAATTGAACTTGTTACTTAGCTCATTTATTTGAATTTGAATCTATTGGATAATAGCTCATTACAACATATAAGAGTTTTACAGATCAAGTTCTTTTGTCTCTAAAAGAATGAATGTTGTTGCAAAAAATATTTAAGGACTAATTTCAATTGTCATGAAGATAGTAATTAAAAGGTCGTCCTGAAAAGTCAAAAAATAAGCTTTTAGGGACAAAATTTTGAAAATGTCGTTAATAAATGTACTTTTAGGAACAAAATAGCACCTAAAGGTTGTTTTCCACACTGGGTGAGCCAAAACTCAGTAGAGATACTTTAACACAGTGTATAAATCTTAACAAAGTCATAAAGTGAATGCACATGCAATGCCATTTTATAATTCAATTCATGAAAATAACTTTTAACATCAAAAAATAGGGCAGTGGATACAAGCACTGGAAATCTCTAGGTACATATCTGTCAGTAGGCTATATAAGCACTACCAAAGCCATTTTACCGGTACTAACCGAAAGGATCGACACATGACCACGCAAGTTTCTGGACTTTCACCAAAGACACACAAACCAACATAATAATCACAACCACACCCCTTACACAGATTCACCAAGGTATTCACCCATTTTTCTCAAAATCATACATTTTCAATGTTTAATCATGCAATAATGCTCAATGCAATATATATGAGAAATTAGTTTCAATTCAGTTAATCCTCGTGCAATTTCTACAACAATCAAAACTATGCTCCACCTATAGCCCGAAACAAATATCTTTATTCAAACAAATAATTTTCAATAAAAGGCATGATTCCGTCATTTTCAAATAGGAATGATATTACATATCCAACTCCACCATTCTCATCAACATTCACTTTCATTCCAATCTTACAAATCCAACATCGTTTTCCCATTTTCCTTCACAAACCGAATAACCATGGTTTTGGAACAAAACCCCTTTTCTTTCCAAAATCGATTTTGAATGATAAAATCCACCATTTCAAGATAGCTCAACTATAAACACATTCCCATAACCATTTCCAATAACCCATTTGAAACCCCCTCTTTTAGTTTCAAAATCAAACCCTAGGTTTTATCCAAAATCTCTAAATCACTAGATTCTTTAAATAGACAAATAACTAAGTTAAAAACCATACCAAAGGTTGAAGAAATCTCTACCTCAAAGCTAGAAGACAAGGAAAGCAAGGATGAAACTTTGACAAAACCGAAAACGAATTTTGCTCCGATTAAAATTAAGCTCTAGATGAGCTCTATCTTTTTCTCCAAAGGATAAGGGTGGAGAAATCAATGGATGATAGAGTATTTGAGGTTTGAAATCAAGAACTAGAGAGAGAATGTGTAGATTTAGGGTTTTGAAATGTTTACAGAGAGAGGAATATGAAAAAGTGATCCAAAAAGTAGCTTTTCTAAACTGATATACGCACCGAATGCTTGAGCGACTAAAACACCGCTCGAGCAAACAGACACAATAAGTGACACCGCTCGAGCAAACAAAGTGACTACTCGAGCACAAAAAAGATCGCTCGAACACAAAAAAATACCGCTCGAGCGAAGAACACCACACTCCCAGAAGTTTTGCAGACCTGTAAAAATATTTGGAGATCTCAAAGACCGCTCAAGCGCAAGAAAGACCGCTCGAGCGAACAAGCCAAAATCTAGGCAACAACTCTTTTGAAAAACTAACTCCCAACTTGTTCCAAACGCAACAACAACACCCAAACAACTAAACTCAACTAGAATTAAGATGAATAAGGACATGAACAACCATTCAAGACAAGGAATCTCAGATCCAAAACAATAAACAGGTCGGGTCTAAAACAAAATAGTTACAACCTCCCACCCTTAAGGAATTTCATCCCTAAATTTAAATTAACTCAATAATCACAGTATTTAACCAACTACTACAATGATAACTAATTCAACTCATAACCATGACTTATCCACCGATCATCCATTCTCATAACAATGACGAACAAAGTTTTTCAATACCGAATATCGCAATTCACTTTCCAAAACATCTACAATGTTTACATATAACAACATAATAAGATTTTCAATACAAATTTCAAACATTAACAAATAGGTCCGATACTTCTCACGACTTCCACCTCACGCTTCCAAGTCGCCTCCTTAACTCCATGGTATCTCCACAACACCTTAACCAATATAATAGTCTTGCCTCGCAAGACTTAGTCCTGAGTATCTAAAATTCGAACCAGTCTCTCCTTATACGAGACATCCTCATCTACCTCTAACTCGGTCCAATCCAACACGTGTAAAGGATCAAGCTCATACTTCTGGAGCATACAAATATGAAACGCGTCATGAACCTCAGAAAGTTGGGACAATAAAGCCAAACGATAAGATACCTCCCCAATGCGCTTTAGAATCTTAAAAGATCCAATAAATACAGGAGATAACTTTCTGCTCTTTCCAAACCTCATCAAACCCTGTCTCGATGATATTTTCAAGAAGACGTAATCTCCTATCTCAAATAATAACAATTTCCTCCTACGGTCGGCATAGCTCTTCTGACGACTATGAGCCGAAACCAACCTCTTACGGATAAGTGCGACTTTCTCCGTCATTTCCCAAACTAACTCAGGACCTAACATAGGTGCGTCACCCACCTCGGCCTAACACACTGGAGATCTACACAGTTGGCCATACAAGACCTCAAAAGGTGTCATGCCAATACTCGCATGAAAGCTATTATTATAGGCAAACTCCACTAAAGGTAGATGTCTCTCCCACGACCCCTTAAAGTCGAGAACGCAACCCCAAAGCATATCCTCTTAAATCTAAATGGTCTGCTCGGACTACTCGTCAGTCTGGGGATGATTGGCAGTGCTAAACGTCAATCTAGTGCCCAGGGCATTCTGTAGACTCTGCCACAATTGAGCCGTAAAATGTAGATCTCTATACGAAATGATAGTCATAGGGACCCCGTGAAGTCGCTCTATGTCCCTAACATGAAGGTCGGCAAAATAATCTACCAAGTCACTCGTGCGCATAGGTACAAAGTGTGCTGATTTACTTAACTAGTCGACTATCACCCACACAACATCATTATCTTGTTGGGTCCTCGGAAGACCCACAACAAAATCCATCTTGACATGCTCCCATTTCCACTCAGCTATAGGTAAGGGTTACAACAAACTCGTTGGTCTCTGATGCTCAGCCTTCACTTGTTGACAAGTAAGGCACCTCGAAACAAACAAGGCCATATTTCTCTTCATCCCTCTCCACCAAAACTGGTGGCTAAAATCGTGGTGCATCTTTGTGCCTCCTAGGTGTACTGCAAGACATGAACGGTGAAACTCTCAGAATACTTCCTCTCTACAAGAAAGGGCAGTCTAGATATCTCACTCTAGAGTTAGAGTACACATTCAAACCCTTCTTTACCTTCCTGCTAGATATCTTCTCCCGGATGGTCTCTACCTTGTGGTCACCCTGCTGTGCTTCTATAACTCAGCTCACAAGTGTAAGTTGTGCAACTATAGTAGACAAAGAAGCCGACTCAAAGGACTCACCAAGATGTAAGTCAAACTCTCTCATAGCATCCAACATCTCTCATTCCCGAATGGCAATACTAGTTACACTGCTTATGGATTTCCTACTCAAGGCATCAGCCACTACATTGGCCTTCCCCGAACGATAGTACAACTCAAAATCATAATCCTTCATAAACTGCATCCACCTCCTATGCCTCAAATTTAAATCTTTCTATGAAAATAGATATTTCAAACTCTTATAATAGATATTTCAAACTCTTATAATCGAAAAACACTTCAAATCTCTCACCATATAAGTAATGCCTCCAAATTTTCAAGGCAAAGATCATTACTGCTAGTTCTAGGTCGTGAGTAGGATAATTTCTCTCGTGTATTTTCAATTTCCATGAACCATGTACTACCACATTCTCCTCTTCCATCAAAACACAACCTAAACCTTCCCAAAATGCATCACAATAAATCGAGTAGCCAAAACCTCTCTCTGGAATAATCAATACTGGAGCAATGGTAAGTCTAACCTTAAGCTCTTAAAATGACTTCTCACAAGTCTCACTCCATACAAACTTAATTCTGTTCCTCGTCAGTCTACTCAATGGTGAGGCCAATCTAGAGAAATCTTTTACAAAACGTCGGTAATACCCGGCTAAGCCCAAGAAACTCTAGATCTCAAAAGCATTCTTAGGTTGTTCCTAATCTTGTACTGCCTCTATCTTAGAAGAGTCTATAGTCACCCATTCCTCGAATACCACATGGCCTAAGAACTTAACTTCTTTTAACCATAATTCGCACTTCCTGAACTTAGCATACAACCGGTGTGCTCTAAAAAACTCAAGTACAACCTGCAAGTGTTCATTATGTTCCTCCTCAGAGGGTGAGTAGATCAAGACATCGTCAACAAAGATGACCACAAAACAGTCTAGGGACTCACGAAAGATTCGATTCATCAAATCCATAAACAAAGTCGGTGCATTGGTTAGCCCAAAAGGCATCACTAAGAACTCGTAGTGGCCATATCGTGCACGAAATGCCATTTTCTGGATATCCTCTTCCTTTACCCTCAACTGATGATAACCCGATCTCAAGTCTATTTTAGAAAAATAACCCCTTCAACTGGTCAAACAAGTCATCTATACGTGATAATGGGTACTTGTTCTTGATAGTTACCAGGTTCAACTTCAGGTAATCAATACACAGTCGTAACGTGCCACCCTTCTTCTTAGTAAAGAGAGTTGATGCTCCCCAAGGTGAAGTATTAGGGCGAATAAAGCCCTTATCTAACAGTTCTTGGAGTTGAATCTTCATCTCACTCAACTCAGTGGGTGCGAATCTATATGGTGCCATGGAAATCAGTGCCATGCCGAACACTAAGTCAATGGAGAACTCAATCTCACAATTGGGTGGCAAACTAGTGAGATTTTTGGAAAAGACGTCCGGGTATTCACAAACTACCCTCAATAAATCAACTCGGACGGCATCACTCTCATTACTCAAGAAAGTAGTAAGAAGAAAGCTAAACTCGCTCGGAGCATGCGGGTCATACAATGGCAACAAAACTTTATCATCTCGGTCTCTCAGAAAATAAAAACAATCAACACTTGAGGTACACACCATAACTCTCTGGCGGTAACAATCTATAACAACATGGTACGAATATAATTAATCCATGCCCAAAATGACATCAAAACCTGACATATCTAACAATACAAAAGCAAAGGAAGTCGGCGACCGGAAACCTCTATCTCACAACCCCGACATCCCTGGTTCAAAACAACCTTGCCCCTAACAGGTGACTCTACTCTGAGCGAAGACGCTAATTGAGCCTTTTCTAACCCCAATGCTGATGCGATTGCGGACAAAATGAAAGAATGTAATGCACCAATATCAATCAACACATTGGCAATAGAATTGCATAACAAGAAGTTACCTCACTACAGAAGGTGCTGGCAACAAATCCGACGTGGTAACAGCATACACACACCCGGTAGGTTTCTGCTTTACCTGCTCACCACTCGGAGCGTAGGTCTGATACACTAATTAAGCCAAAGGGGCCCCCTTATTGACCCTCGAGGCTAGTGCTGACTGAGTAGGCTGAGGGCTCTGTGTCTGTCTCGAACCAAACACACCAGATCTGCCACCAGACTGAGGGCAAAACCTCCTCAAGAGCCCTGACTGCCCACACTAATAACAGGTAGGCGGCTGTCCTCTCCCTTGACTTTGGATTTGGGGACGAGTTGAAGATGATGCAGACTGTTACCCTCCTCTCCTCTGCGGGCAAACTGAAGACTTGTGACCCAACTGGCCACACTTGAAACAAGTGAACCCTCTCTGCTTACCTCTCCCCAAACCCGAACTCGGCACCGAAAATGTGGATCTAGACTGTGCTCCCTGAGACTGCTGTGAGGTGGAACCCCTCTGCCTCTTGTTGTCTCGAGTCTCCCAATGAACCTCTTCACTCCTCTACCTAGAGCCCCTCATTGCTCTTCCTCCGACTGGATCACGGTCTCAAGGTGAGCCGCCACCTCCATAAGGCGAATGTAATCCCTAATCATAGACCCGACCACCTTGAAAAGGAGCCCGGTCCTTAACCTCTTCTCAAACTTGATACAACGGCGTTCCTCTGTCGCCACGAGTTCTGGTGCAAACCTTGATAAACTACTAAAGACAGCCTTAAACTCGGCCATAGGTGTGTTAAGCTACTTAAGCTTTAGGAATTGCTCTCTCAACTTCTTCCCAGCAGTGGGAGGCAAGAACTTATCTTGGAAGCCGTTGACAAAGGCCTCCCAAGTCACTCCAATGCACCATCGCGCACACTTCCACCACTGACCCGCATCTCCCTTCAGCTGGAAAGATGCCAAGGTCACTCTTAACCCTTTGTCTTCGATGTCAAGCATTTTGAACATCTTCACCATTTATTCGAGTCACTCATCTGCTTTCAATGGCTCATTTGAATCCCCCAAAAACTCGTCCGGATTCAATCGGAAGAATTCACTCTTTAGAAAAGACAGCCCTATCTCAGCAACATGGACCTGGACTTGATTCTCAGCCTTGAGAATATCCATGGATTCTCGCAAAGCTCCGCCCATTTCATGGTCAAAGCGCCCATGGCCTGCTGACTTGCTAGCTCAGTCAAATTGGCATGATCAACTTGTGAATTATGTAGTTTATATTATTCATTAAGGATAGTTTAGTACTTTAGATTATTAGGGTTTCATTCTATTACTTATATATTTGTACTTCTTTTGATTAATCAATACACAAGTTTTCTCATCTGTTATCATGGTATCAGAGCCACGTTACAAATGTTAGCATACCTTTCGCAGAAAGCATCAACCATCGCACTATCGCAGCCCCTTTCTCTCTCTTCGCAAGGCCTTCGTCGGGGGTTCTCTGCTCTCTTCGTCGCACTTCGAAGCTTGACCCCTCGACTGGTACCTCTGGTTCGATCGATTCTGTGTGACTCTGCTTGGTAATTTGTCTCTCCCTCTGGTTCACACGATCAAAGCAAAGTCTGATCTTGTGTTCGACTTCGCTCCAGACCTGGTATTTGAAATCGACTTTGCTCCAGAATCCAGACCTGGGTTTAGGTTCAGTTTCTCTTTCTCTCTCTCTTTACATTGCCTTGGTTCTCTCTCTGGTTGCTATTTGAGGATGATTGGGTCACAATGGTTATTATAAGTTTGACCTCACTGATTATTTAATTATAGCAATAGTAACTCTGGATATTTAATTGTGGCTCTGCTTTGACTATACTGTGTTTCCTAATTATAGTATCATGGCTGACGATAAATTGCAAGCTATTACTACTAAATTAGATGGTACTAATTATTCTTATTGGTCTCATGTAATGAAAAATTTTATAATGGATAAAGGCATGTGGAACTATGTTATTGGTATGACTATTAGACCTGTGGAATCTCAAGAAACTGAGGCCGATGTTGCTAAATGGGATAAGGAAAATGCACAAATTCTTACTTGGTTTCATAATTCAGTTCAAACTACCATTGGTATGAATTTTTCCAAGTATTCTACTTCTAAACAAGTTTGGGACTATTTGAAGACTATGTACCTTGAGTCTAACTTTGCAAAACTGTATGAACTCGAGATGTCTATTCACAGTGCTAGTTAGAAAGATAAGTCCATTCAGGAGTTCTACAATGAGATGACTACTTATTGGGATCAGTTTGCTTTGATGGAACCGTCCGATTTGCAGTTACTTGACAGTTATATCAAGTATCGGGAGAAACAACATCTTGTTCAATTTCTCATGGCCCTTCGTGATCAATTTGAGCCACTTCGGGGAGCTATTCTTCATCGGTCTCCCTTGCCTTCTGTGGATGGGGCTATCCGTGAGCTTGTTGCGAAAGAAACTCGGTTTAAGGTGGTTCATGGTACTCCTGCTTCCCAGTCAGTTTTTGCCATACCTCCGCTCTTGCCCACCCCATCTTCTCATTTATTTCAAGTTATTGGTAAGCCCAAGCCTCGGGTTTCTATGGATGAGTGCAACTTCTGTCATCAGAAAGGCCATTGGAAACATGCATGTCCTAAACTTTTGCAGCCCAAGGGTCGTTCATCTGGTTCACCATTCGCTAAGCCGACATTTTCAGGATCTCGCTCATCTGTCACCTTTTCTGCACCAGTTTCTAAGAATGATCCATCTTCCAATATGCAGTCTATGTTTGAGCAGTTCAAGTCTTTCATGGTGGCCAATCCAAATCTTTCATCCCAAGCCTCCGCTATGACTACCACTCAGTTCAGTTTGTCTGGTTCATCCTCTTCAGGTAATATCCATACTTCGTGGATCTTTGATTCTGGTTGTTCACATCATATGACCCTTGTTGCATCTCTCCTCAGTAATTGTGTCTCTCATTCTTCTTCTATCACTATTGCTACTACTAATGGTTCTTCTATGCCTGTACACTCTGTTGGTTCTATTTCCTGTTCCCATTTGTCTCTTTCTCCTATATTTTATGTGCCTCACCTCTCACTCAGTCTTATTTCTATTAGTCAATTATCTGATTCCGGTTTTGATGTTGTTTTCTCTTCTTCTCATTGTGTTGTACAGGACCGGAAATCCAAGAGGCAGATTGGGATCGGGCATAGAGTTGGAGAACTATATATCTTAGACAGCTTGCATGTTCCTCTAGAAGTGTTTTCTACTGCATTGTCTTCTTTTTGTTTAAACAATAAGTATTCTTTGTTTTATATTTGGCATTCTAGGTTAGGTCATCTGTCGAGTGATCGGTTGAGGATGTTAGTTAGGTCTGGACATTTAGGCAATTTTCCCATTAGTGATATTTCTGAGTGTCGTGGTTGTAAACTAGCTAAAATGTCTGCTCTTCATTTTAATAAAAGTAGTTCTATTTCATCTTCTCCTTTTCAATTGGTCCATACTGATGTTTGGGGTCCTTCCCCTATAGTTACCGAGGGTGGTTCGCAATATTATGTAGCTTTTGTGGATGATTACAGTCGGCTTACTTGGGTTTATTTGATGACTCAAAAATCTGATTTTTATAAAATATATTCTAATTTTCACTCCATGATTCGCACTCAGTTTTCTACCACCATTAAAATTCTTCGTTCTGATTTGGGGGATGAGTATTACTTGTCTGAGTTTGAGGAGTATTTAGCTACTCATGGAACTATTCATCAGTCTTCGTGTTCTGACACTCCTGCACAAAATGGTTGAGCTGAGCGAAAACATCGCCATCTCCTTGATACAACTCGCTCTTTGTTGCTCTCATCTTTTGCCCCTTCTGTTTTCTGGGAAGAAGTTGTGCTCACTGCTGCATATCTTCTCAATCGGATGCCTACTCCTCTTCTCTCAGGCTCATCTCCGTATGAGCGTCTTTTTGGTGTTACTCCCAATTATTCTCTTCTTTGTATTTTTGGTTCTGCATGCTTTGTGCTCTTTCCTAAACGGGCGCGCTCTAAGCTTAGTTCTCGTTGTGTCCTATGTGTCTTTTTGGGTTATGGCATTAATCAGAAAGGTTATCGGTGCTATGATCCTGCCACCAAAAAGCTATATGTGTCTAGGCATGTCACTTTTTTAGAAAAACTACCCTACTACACTATACCTTCCACCCCTATTCCTATTACTAAGGATGAATTGGTTCATGTTGACCCATTTCCTCCTAATGTTTCTCCTGATGAGTTTGTTTCTGACCTTGAGGTCTCTACTTTGCCTCTTACTAGCACTTCTAATACCTCTCCAGCTACCTCATCTCCAACTCCCGCTTCTCCTGCTCCTCTTATTGTTTATCAACGCCGCAAAGCACTTCCGAGCTCACCTGTCTCTAGCTCTACTGTCCCTCCAGCTGTTTCTTTGGATCCCGCTCCTCCTGCACATCGCTTCCCAAAGCAAGATCGTCATCCTCCGAATTGGTATGGTTTTGGTAATACATGTTTTTCCCTTTCCTATCAGTCTTTTCTTTCTTGTCTTCATACATATTTTGAGCCTAGGTCTTACAAGGAAGCTTGTCATGATCCCAATTGGATTGCCGCCATGAATGATGAGTTAACTGCTCTGGCTAACACTCAGAGTTGGGATTTGGTTCCATTACCTGCTGACAAGAATGTTATAGGCTGTAAATGGGTCTATAAGGTCAAAACCCTTTCTGATGGGTCTTTGAAATGGTACAAAGCTCATCTAGTTGCCCAAGGCTTTTCTCAAGAGTATGGATTGATTACGATGAGACTTTTGCCCCCGTTTCCAAGATGACTACTGTTCGTACTCTTATCTCTGTTGTCGCTACCCATTATTGGTCCCTGTTTTAACTAGATGTCAAAAATGCTTTTCTGAATGGGCATCTTGCTGAAGAAGTGTATATGCACCCCTTCACCGGGTCTCTCTCACCCTCCTGGTGTTGTTTGTCGTCTTCGTCATGCTCTATATGGTCTCAAGCAGTCTCCTCGTGCTTGGTATGAGCGATTTCACTCTGTTGCCCTTCAGCTTGGTTTTCACCCTAGTCATCATGATTGTGCTCTCTTTGTTCGGCGCACTTCTATTTGGCTTGTTCTCCTTCTCTTATATGTGGATGATATGATCATCACTGGCTCTGATTATAGTACTATTGAGGAGGTTAAGCATCAGTTGTTTCAGGAGTTCAAGATGAAGGATTTGGGGTTTTTTCGGTATTTTCTTGGTATTGAGGTTGCTACTTCTCCTACTGGGTATCTTCTCTCTCAGACTAAATATGCCCGTGATATTCTTTCTCGTGCTAATCTCACTGATGAGAAAATTGTTGACACTCCTCTTGAGTTGCATGCTAAGTTTTCTGCTTCTGATGGCGTTCCTCTTGAGGATCCCACTTTGTATCGCGAGTTGGTTGGGTGCCTTGTTTATCTCACCGTTACTCGTTCGGATATCTCCTATGCTGTGCACATTCTCAGTCAGTTTGTTTCTGCTCCTCGTTCCACACACTGGGCTGCCTTACTTCGTACTTTGCGCTACCTTCGTGGCACTTTGTTACAATGTTTGCTATTATCTGCCTCTTCGGACTTGACTCTCCGTGCCTATGCTGACGCTGATTGGGCAGGTGATATCTCTAATTGAAACTCCACTTCTGGTCTTTGTGTTTTCCTTGGCGATTCCCTCATATCCTGGAAGAGTAAGAAACAATCTGTTGTTGCTCGTTCCACCATTGAGGCTGAGTATCGTGCCATGGCTCATGCTACTTCCGAGATCGTTTGGCTTCGCTGGCTTCTTTCTGATATGGGTGTCTCTCTTTCTGATCCGACTCAGTTGTATTGTGATAATCAGAGTGCTGTCCAGATTGCCCATAATTCAGTCTTTCATGAGTGGACAAAGCATGTTGAAATAGATTGTCACTTTGTCAGACAGTATCTTCAGGCTGGCACTAGTACTCTCCCTTTTGTTCCCTCCTCTCTTCAGTTGGCCGATTTTTTTACGAAGACTCATACTGTTGCTCGTTTTCGTTTTCTTCTTGGCAAACTTTCGATGCTTTCTGCGCTCGCATCCTCAGTTTGAGGGGGGGTGTGAATTATGCAGTTTATATTATTCATTAAGGATAGTTTAGTACTTTAGATTATTAGGGTTTCATTCTATTACTTATATATTTGTACTTCTTTTGATTAATCAATACACAAGTTTTCTCATCTGTTATCACAACTCCCTCCTCTTGTGCTGGAATATCATTCGGTAACGGCACCTCTTACTATCTAGGCCTACCATGCCTACCACCACCACGTCCACGTTCTGACATTCTAATTAAGGTAAAACAAGAGATTAGCACATTTACAAATGTGTCGAAACTAATTCACCCGTGTCCTAATATGGTGGACAACAAATAATTCACTTCACATAAGCACTTAGTCACATAAACACATTTGAATTCCCTTTCTAGATAATGACCATCTAGCGACATTGTCAAAGTTTCAGTTAGAAATAGCAGTGATCAAGTGCTCTTCTAGCAGGACTTCTAGAAACTCGTAGACCCAATCAATATCTTAGAAATTAAATCTCATACTCACTTAGTCACATAAGCATTTTATAACATAGCATACTAGGTTTACTTCTAATATTAGCGAGCGAGATACCCATTGTGGTAAAAACCGCATCCCACGATCCCAAAGTATTCAAACCCGGTAGCTTTGATACTAAGTTGTAATGCCCCAAAATAATAATGATAAACCATTCCGCGATATTTAATAAATAACAACATGTTCCAAAATCATAATCTTCCATTCATATGAATTCATTGTACAAAAGGTTACATGTGCAAATATACATTCATAAGACCTAACTCTCAATCTATAGTATATGCCACATGCAAACGAAATAGAATAAAGTTAAATAGATAAATTGATGCCTTAATGGCTACATTTTTCCAAGACAATGCTTGGGTACAAAAAAAGTGAGTTTAACTCAATACAATTAAAGTCCGAGACTTGTACAAAAATAATTACATCAATAAAAAAAAGGGAAGCCCTCAACTCCAAGTGCTCTCAAGCTATGTCCTTCACGGAGGCATATCATCAGCACCTGAAAGTTCTATTCCACATAGGGTGAGCCAAAGCCCAATAGAGATACTCTAACACAGTATATAAATCTTAACAAAGTCATAATGAGAATACACATGAAATGCCATTTTATAATTCAATTCATGAAAATAACTTTTAACATCAGAAAATAGGGCAGTGGTTACAAGCACTGGGAATCTCTAAGTATGTGTCTGCCAGTAGGCTATACAAACACTACTAAAGTAATTTTACCGGTACTAACCGAAAGGATCGGTACAAATATCTCTATTCAAACAAATAATTTTCAGTAAAAGACATGATTCCATCATTTCCAAATAGGAGTGATATTACATATCTAACTCCACCATTCTTATTAACAAATCTAACATTGTTTTCCCATTTTCTTTCTAAAATCGATTTTGAGTGTTAAAATCTACCATTTCAACATAGCTCAACTATAAACACATTCCTACAACCATTTCCAATAACCTATTTGAAAACCCCAAAATCTCTAAACCCTAAGTCTTACCTAAAATCTCTAAATTACTAGATTCTTTAAATAGACAAATAACTAAGTTAAAAACCATACCAAAGGTTGAAGAAATCTCTACCTCAAAGCTAGAAGACAAGGAAAGCAAGGATAAAACTTTGATGAAGTCGAAAATGAACTTTGCTCCAATTAGAATGAAACTCTAGATGAGCTCTACCTTTTTCTTCAAAGGATAAGGGTGAAGAAATCAATGGATAATAGAGTATTTGAGGTTTGAAACCAAGAACTAGAGAGAAAATTTGTAGATTTAGGGTTTTAAAATGTTTAGAGAGAGAGGGATATGAAAAAGTGATCCAAAAAATAGTTTTTATGAACTGATATACACGCAGACCGCTCGAGCGACTAAAATACCGCTCAAGCAAATAGATACAATAAGTGACACCCCTCGAGCAACAAAGTGACCGCTCGAGTGCACAATGACACCCTCGCAGAAGTTTTGCAGACAGAAGCAGACCACTCGAGCGCAAAAAAGACAGCTCGAGCACAAGAAAGAACGCTCGAGCGACCATGCCAAAATCTGGACAACAACTCTTTTGAAAAACTAACTCCCGACTTGTTCCAAACACAACAACAACACCCAAACAACCAAACTCAACTAGAATTAAGATGAATAAGGACATGAATAATCATTCAAGACAACGAATTCCATATCCAAAACAATAAACGAGTTAGGTCTAAATCAGAATCGTTTTATGAAATGAAAAAATTTGTGATTAATATTACAGAAGTAATCTTCTTTTTTTTCTTTCTTCCCCTCTCCCCCCCCCCCCCAAAAAAAAAAAAATTGCTTGCATTATGCAAATAGTAATTATAAGCTCATAAAGTCATTAGATTAATTTTGAAACTTATGTAATTTATAGACTTGAGTCACTCATTCCTTTATATATTTATGGGTAAATTACAAACACATCTCTAAGGTTTACTTAAATTACAAATTACCTCTCGTGGTTCTAGAAATTACATTATTCCCCCTAAGGTTTCTAATTTCATAACAAATAAGTCCTTTTATTAATAAATTATCAAGTTAATTAACAGTTTTTAATAATGTTAAAATTTTATTTCAATTAATAATTCAGATAATTTTATTATTGTATAGGTGAACAGTTAGAAATTTCATTTTTTCAATTAATTCTGTTAAATAAAAAATTATGACAGAGAGATAGTTTTAATTTTCCAAACCACAGGAGGAAATTCGTATTTTAAACAAATCTCATAAAGTGTATTTGTAATTTACCCTTTATTTATTGGGTAAATTACAATGACATCTCCTGATGTTTGTATTTAATACAAATTCCCCCCTCACATTCTGATAATTACAACACCCTCCCTGAGGTTTATAGTCACAATACAAATTGACCCTTCCATTAGTTGGCTATCAAGTCAAACTAACAATTTTGGCTTATTTTCACAATTAATTTTCTAAAATACCATATTTACCCTTTCATCTTTATACTTAGTTTTCTCTCTCTTCCCTCATTTCCACACACCCATATACTACAGTCCACCATTACTTTGCAAACTACTTAGCAGCC
>JAPPVO010000010.1:98013849-98052858 GCA_030407325.1 Camellia japonica
TGGCTACTAAATGATTTAGTCGCCAAAAACCGTCCCTTTTGGCTACTAAACAACCTGTAGTCGCTAAAAACCCTATATTCGGCGACTAAAGTGCGTTTTAGTCGCTAAAACCATTATATTCGGCGACTAACCTGTTTTAGTCGGCAAAAGGGATCAACTTTGGCGACTAATTGCATTTTAGTCGCCAAAAATCGTACTTTTAGCGACGAAAAAATAAGTTTTAGTCGCCGATTGTGTTTTTTGTTGTAGTGATTGCAATATTCCACAAGGACTCCCTTCCTTTAGTAAAAATATCAATCCAATTTTGAAAAAAACACTTGCCAGCACTTTGAGGTTTATAGCCAGAGAATGCATGAACTCCAATGATGTGTTGTTTGGTGAGGATGGCTCAATTACATATGATTGGAAGGACAAACGAGGAGAAAGTGAAGATATGGATCACCATGGGAAGGGGCTATTGTGTATCAGAGAAACCCTTCAATCTCACATGTGGAGTACTGCATTTGAATTATTTGCACCATAAAATATTTTATGTCGATTGTGGTAAACCACCTTATAAATCATTTAATTAGATTTCATTTTCAATCCATTTAAATGAGGAGGCATTATTTGCACCACATTTTATTTTTCTGTCGATTGTGATCTATTAATTATGGCCTGTCAATTGAAATCATAAATTATTTTCAAAGAATAACATTGACCACATTTGTTTTTATTATTATTATTTTTGTCGATAGACATGCTAACGTGACATGATAGATGTGTTAAGGACGTGACATGATGACATGTTAAATGGAGGGTTAGAAAATTAGCAATTGCAGCAATTTGAAAGTTAGTTGCTGAGATCAAGGAGTTAAATCAAATCAAGCACTAAATTTGCAAAATAGTTTCTACCAAAACATGGGATATGAATAATATTGAGAAAATCATGGACTTGTTGAGGAAATCGTGAGCTTAGGCTATCTCTTTCTCTCATGTAACTTAACCTATAAATAGGCCAAGAGAGATACAAAAAGTGATTGATCAATCAACAACCACTCAAAAATCATGAAGAATTATTTAGGAGTATCTTAAGTAAGCCATTTTAGGAGTAGATTAAGCAATTTTCCAAACCCCATTTCTTTTCTTCTGTCGATTGCTGGATTTGTCATTTATTTGTTCTTATTTAAGTTCTTATAATTAGTAACAAGTGACAATTTAATCAAATAAATACATATTATGTTCTGTTCCATTCCTTCTTTACTTAATTACCTCTAGGGAAGTCCTTAATCTGTTTAAGACATGAACTCAACCACAAAGTTTGATATTTCATGTTTATAAAATCTATTTAACTCTATTGATCAATGACTGTCGATTGGGTTTAAACAGAATTTTTGCTGACATTAGCATTGACAATTTGTAAAAATATTGGCTGACATAATTTGGTGCTGTGAACACCATTTGAGCACCTCCAAACATGCCTTGCCTCCGCCACTAGTGCTGATGATGCTGTAAAATAAAATTGCTGCTTTATGATTGGATTTCCGTTGTAGTCCATCGCAACCCATGTAGCCCCGGCTTGAGATGATTGTTGCCTCAATGCTCCATCAGTCAAAAATCCATGCACAATAGAATTTGGACACCAACTAGCATTTTTAGTAATAATAAAAGAAAATCCCCCCTATTTTGCACAGAATTAATCCCCATCAATTTACCATGAAGTCGTCTATTTGAAGGTAAATCCAGGTGATTAATCCACTCAATAGTCCGAATCAGATGCTCAATATCCTTTTGAAATACAGCCTTGTTCCTGTGGATCCATATTACCCATAAAACCTTAATTGCTTCCACTATAGCCTGCTCATCTGGTGCATTTCAAAACCACCACTCAATCCATTCCTGAACCAATAAAACTTTCCCAAATTCAAAATTCAGACTCAACCGTAAACCCTTTCAAATGTGCTTGGCAAAAGGGCATTGAAAATAAAGATGTTCCACAGATTCCTCTTCCTCCAAACATCTTGGGCATCGAATATCAACCCCCACTCCTCTACTAATTAAAGCAACATTAGCTGGTAAAATTCTATGAATTAATTTCCATAGAAATAAAGCCCATTTCGCTAGAATTTGAAGGTTTCGTAACTTCTTCCAAACCAACAACTGACCCCTATTTCATGCACTTCAGAGAGAGACCTGGCAATTTTTGTGTATTGATTTGACTTTTTTTGGCCTAAATAACTTCAAAGGTGAATATGTTTGTTTTATTTTAAACATTAAAGCTTTTAGATATTCAGAATTTTGTAGCTGAATATGAGGAAACACACTGACCCACTAATTAGTGTCAATTGAAATATGTGATCATGAAAACTTCATTTTGTGACAATTTTTTTTTTCTATAATTTTTTTTAATTTTTAATTTTTTGTTTCATTTCAGTAAACCTATTATGATAGTTTTTTCATCAATATATTGTGACTTACACAATGATTGTTGTAAAGGTATCCATATAAGTTATATTCTCTTTTTTTTTTTTTTGGTGCTTCGGAAAGGAATATAAGTTATATTCATTAGGGGGGCAGGTTGCCCCAATGGTAAGGGCGCACACGTGACTGTGTGGTAAGGCGCACGGTCACGGGTTCTATTCCCCACTGGGTGAGTGCTTGCAGCAGTTTGTTTTATTTTAAACATTAAAGTTTTTAGATATTCAGAATTTTGTAGCTGAATATGAGGAAGCACACTGACCCACTAATTACCGTCAATTAAAATATGTGATCATGAAAACTTCATTTTGTGACAATTTTTTTTCTATAATTTTTTATTTTTTATTTCATTTCAATAAACCTATTATGATAGTTTTTTCATCAATATATTGTGACAAAATATTACAACCAATTGAGGTTTAGAGATAAATTTAGGGACAAAATTACTTTGTAGGTATGAGATATATTAGTTACAAAAAGTGTTAATCTTTTTATTTTTATTTTTTATGATGAAATGGACATCTAGTGACGAAATACTATCCTTTGCAAGATCCAATTAAGAATTTCGTGTTTAAAAAAAAGCATATTTTCCATTTTTCTTTTTTTATATAACTTTATTTATATATAAAATTTATACAAAAAAAAAAAATAAAAAAATGATGTTATAAATAAGTGGAAATTTCATTTTACCCCCAAATTATATCTCAATGATCAGTTTAACCTATGTACTTATAATTTTAATTTTATACTTAGTGGTATTTTGGGAAGATGGTAAAAATTAACTTTTTTGCTTTGAACCAAGCTTTTTGGGAGTGATTTGAGAAGTTAGTAAAAAATTGCTTTTTTATCTAGATTAATATTTATTTATGGTGTCACATCACACTAAAATGACTAAAAATACCCTCACCCAACTTTAAAAATTACATTTTACCCATTTATACAAAATATAAACATTGACGGTAATTACGTAATTTTTCAACTTATAGGGTCAAATGTTTCCTATTCCCTTGCCAAACATCTTCATAAGCAAGCTGCTATCGGTCTTTCCACAGCATCAGAGAAAGAACCGAAAATTTGTCGTGTACAATTTTCGAAGCCAGCTTTCAAATCGCTCAAGGCGGTCAAATCGCTCAAGGCGGTCCATCAGCCTGCGATAAAGCCTGTGACCAACTGAGGAAGATCAACCCGAAGGTACATACTATTTGCTTTTATATTTTTATATAGAAATGTTCATTGTATTCAGTATGATTGTTTAATCTCTTTTTTTTTTTTGAAAATTTTACTTTGCATCCTGTGCACATAAGTTTTCTGTTTGGAAATAACCACTTAATCCCCTGTGGTTTGTGCTTATGGCACTCGTGTAATTATTCAGTATTATTAATATAAAAGGGAATGAAGTCTAACTCATTCCCTAATTCCTTTTCTTCTCTCAACCTACAAGTGTTTGGCTCATTGTAGTTAAATTGACCGGTCATTCCCTAGTCTTCTTAAGAAATGATCATTCCCTTATAATGATGAATAATGATTCTATTTGTAATATATTTTTTATTATTTTTTTAATAAACCAAACTTGGTAATGCATATTTGATGGAATGATCATTCCATTTTATTCACTCCATTGAACCAAACATAGCATAAAAGTAACAACTATGCATTTCATTAATATAATGTTGATATGGCATGAAGTAACATCATAGAAATTGTGGTCTTAAAGAATTAAACTTCTCTAGATTATTTCCTTCTTATATTTAGTAAAATATAATTATATCTTTTATCACATCTACATAATACATGAAGTTCCACTCTATTTATCCTATAATATGACTTATTCTTCATAATACTATCTCACTATGAAGCACGGACACCTCTCCAGTGGCAACGTATGGGTGTCCGACACGTGTCGGATACAGACACGCGATGGACACGTGTTGAACACTCTCTTTAATGTGTCTAGAATTTTTTTTTTCCCAATCGGACACTTTGCGGACATGCTAACAGACACTTAAGGGACATTGCGAGAGAGAGAGAGAGAGAGAGAGAGAGAGAGAGAAGTCGCTCACCTGTAAACCCTAGGCGAAGCTGTCGAAGCTTTTGAAGGTCCCTATTGAAGCAATCACAAATTCACAAGTAGGTTTCTCTTCAATAAGGACTTTCAAAAGCTTCAACAACTTCGCCTAGGGTTTACAAGTGAGCAACTTCTTCTCCCTCTCCCCCCTCTCTCTCTCCTCTTCTTTCTCTCATTGTCTTCATTCTTCTCCCTCTACTTCATTGTCTTCTTTTTTTCTTTTTCTTTTTTTTCCTTTAGACTCTGTTTTTTAGTCTCTCTCCCTCTATTTCTTTCTCTCTCTTTTCTTTCTCTCTTTTCTCTTTAATTATATATTTTCTGAACCCCTTTATGAGGTCAGCTATTGGATAAGAACAAAATTTTAGCTACCCCTCTATTTTTTAATATTCATCTTTGGCCTTAACATGCATAGAGCAAATTATTTTTATTTGAAGAAAAGATAAATTTGTTGAAATTACTCAATTTTTTTATTAGCTAAAGTGCTGAAATTGATTAATAGCTATATATTTTAAAATATTTGTTCATGTTATTTGTAATTTTTATTACTTCCCAATTTTTTTTTAAAAAAAAAATTTATGACATAATAAATAAATAAAATTATATATTTTGAGCGTGTCCTTAGCGTGTCGTGTCCCCTATTTTTTGAAAATTTGTGTCCATGTCATGTTATGTGTCTGTGTCCGTGTCCGTGCTTCTTAGCTATCTCATAATCTCATCATATATCCAATTATTTATCCCATCTAACCCGATTATGTAACTCATCATCAATCCTATCAATAACTTCGCTTGTATTTAATTTTATAAAAAATAATCTGACAACCAAACATGCCCTGTTAAGAGTTGCTCATACAAAATATTAATAGCTTAAAACCACCATTGCTTAATCTAACCCATAACATATATATGTGCCTGGTGCTGGCCCCCTCAATGTATGAATCCTAGTTCCGTCCTTGAATACTGAGTAAGGTTGAAATAAGTTGCACTAGGTTTTGAAGTTCGGATGAGTTGAGGTAAGTTGAAAGTGAGATAACGCACTAGTGTAAGCCGAAATGAACCAACATGGAGTTTCTCTAAGTTGCAGAGGAAACTATTGAGTTTACATGCTAAAATTCAGACATGTAGATCTCAAAAATGGAGTAGAAACATTGGTCGTAGATCAAGACAACTATAGTGGGCTAAAAGTGAGGAATTTGAGCCTTAAGGCCCCGTTTGGGAACAGGCTAGTTTAGTAACTTTTTGGCTATTTGGCTAAAATATGAGCTAAAAAAAACTAGTATGTTTGGGATGACTTTTTGGCTTTTTACGAAAAGATGTGCAAAAAAGTAGAGAGAAAAGAGAATCTTTGACTTTTTGGTATGGGTTGTTGGCTTTTTGGCTAATTTAGTAACTTTTTGACTTTTTGGCTAAAATGGAGGGTTCCCAAACGAGGCCTAAGTGTGAATTTATACATTCTAAAGGCCAATAAAAGCTTGCTAAAGAGGTTACTTGAATAAATTTCGGAAATAGAAAGTTATTCAAACCTTAACATCTAGGTTGAAGCAAAGATAAAGCATTTGGGAGCCTCAAGAGAGAAGTTTGTAGTCTTGCGAAGTCATGAGAGGCTTATGGAGGAGTCCTAAGCAGCCTAAGACACTGATATGCTATTAGAAACACGCCTAAGACACTGAAACTTAGCATTCATTGGACCTTTGTGACATGTGGCTGGAAGAATGAGATTTGATTTATTTTATGTAGGCTTGATTTGAGGATTTCTTAATTTTAATAGCTAATTATGTACTTTTGTTTATTTTAGGATTTATTGTCTATTTTTATAATTGGACCTTTGTGGTTGGCATGTTAAAGCTCTTCGATGGTTCAAGTTCCTAGTGTGGTTGATTCGAATTCCAACTGTTGGCTCATGTTCCAATGAGATTTGGGTTTGAAGGCACAGGGAGACTATTGGAGAATTGTGTACATTTATTCTTGTTCATGTACCTAGGTGTTTCACATTCAATGTACTTTGTCATTTCATCTACCGTTGTTGTGTATATGTAAAGAGGTGTTTCTAATGAGTTGTGGTTAAGCTGAAAATGAGTGAACAATTGGTGTAAGATGTGCAAGTGTAAGGCCAACAACTACTTGGGTGAGAGGGTGTGTTCTTCGAGGGTGAGAGGGAGTGTACACGTGGTTCAGGTTTGGGTGTTCAAACTCTAGTTTATTCTTTTACTTTTTATTTGTCATAGTTAAGATGGTTCCTTTCATGGATGTAGGTAGGATTTTGTCAAACCACGTAAATCTTGTGTGTTCGATCATCTTGATTTCATCTTTATTTCTTTCCATTGTTATAAGTGTCTAGTGTGTTATTTTTTAACCTCAATTGTTTTTCTGTTGCGCCTCAGCACGAACCTCGCATAGCACATGCAAGTGTTCTTATTGGTGTTCTTACATACATCATCTATACTAGTGCCACCTCACATTTTGCAATAGATTTAAGTTGAGGATGTGCCTGAAGATCTCTGTTAATAGAATCCTTATGATTTCACGATTTATGAAACATCGACACGAGTCTATAGGTGAATGTATTTTAGGATAGAATCTATTGTGAATCACACAATGCACAATTGATTCACTTTTTGTGATTCAGGTCATTCTTGAAACTATTGTCTCTAACCATTTTTTACCTATTTTTTAGTAAAAATAACATAATACTACTTTTATGAGTGTTCTGTATAAAAATAAGATTTGTTGATATTTTGGTGATCAATGTGTTTTTAATACGATCTAATTAGATTCCGTCAAACCAACATGTTCTTAATTTTTTTTTACTCATTTTCCCCCCTCAAAAATGTCATAATGCATCTTCTAAAAATACATAAGGATAAAGTAACTTGCAACCATGAATTATCTATCTCTATTAGGGTTTAGGGTTGGTTGGTTCTTATATCAATTCCATAGGTACCTTGTCAAATGGAAGGATAGCCCAATTTTTTTATGCTACTTGGATTACAGATGAGTTGTACTGTTTTGCCCTAGATATCTTAGAGCAGTACCACAGTCGTCACTCTTCAAAATCGAGTACTTCTTAGCCAGGGAGAAATGATGGAGATCACGTGAGACCTGTCATTCATTGCAGCTATGTGAGACGGGCAGAAGAATCAAAACTGACTTATTTCATTCAGGATTTCTTAATTTAGGAGCCAATTATGTAATTTCATTTATTTTGGATTTATTGTCAACCTATAAATACCAAGCTTATATTAGGAGGCACCTTTGATATTAAGAACAACATTGAATTGAGAGTTTTTGCTATTGTTTTATTTTCTTTTTCCATTGCTTGTTCCAATTTCCTTCTACCATTTGGCCTCACCATCACTCTAGAGTTTTTGCTATTGTTTAGTTTCTTTTATTTTCTTTTTCCATTGCTTGTTCCAAGTTCCAATAACATATCAGAAATTGAATAAAAAAAAAATAAACCGTTCAACTCACAATTTGTGCCCTAGTCCACAACACTGCTTTGGCGAAGTATCAGAGTTCATCTCCCCCGCGGCGTATTGACGACATCAAGCTATAGCATCACTGTTGTGGGAGCCGAATTCACAGGGAGACGAAATCTGATATACCCGGGGAGCCAGGAATCGGACGGCTCCATTCGGCTCAGCTGAGATGCCGACTACGAATGTAAGGCCGAATATAACTAAAAAGGCATGACAGGACAAAAAGAGGAATATTAAATAGGAAAGTAGACTCTGGCCCCGAGGCCCAAAAAAATAATGGATATAAATACAAGAGCTTCGGACCTGTGGAGAGGTATGTAAGAAAATCACTTCTAATAACTTAGTAAACAAGCTTTCTTGAGGAAAACTGACTTGTCCGTCGGAGTGCTAATTCCGGCACCCCCGACCGGAGTACTTGTGTCTTTGCAGGTGACTGCCAGAGGATCATCAGCGTCTCCCAGGATCCGAAGAGTATTTCCAACCCATTTCCCCACAATTGGCGCCGTCTGGGAATACTCGAATACATCCATGGAAGACGTGACGAAGATCCTCCGATGGCCACCGACGGAACTGCGCAGAGAGACGACTTCGCTCCGGCAAATACGCTCGGAAAGGAAACTGTCGCGCAGCGACGCGTCTCGAGCTCTAACTCACCAACGACTCCAACGAAGGCTAACTCACCAACGACTCCAACGAAGGAAATGATGCAAGCAACCGTAGAACAAGCCAGACAGATCCAACAGAGTTTGGACGACATCATCGCTGAGAACGAACGCCTTCGCCGCGATTTGGCCTTAGAAAAAGCAAAGTCCGAGCGGGCAAGGCTCAAAGTCTCTGAGCGATCCCTGAAGGCAGGCCCTCAACGACCTCGAGATCACCGCACCTTAACCGATCACCATGACGCAGTGACAGAGGATTCACGTCGCCCAAGAGACGTCCCGCTTGACACGGTACATATGATATACAGCCTGCCGATAGCCCCAACTGTACATGCAATCCAGTCACTTCCAGGCCCCCAGCATCAGCTCACACCAGCAAAGCGACCTCGACTCCGAGAAGCACAAGCATCACCTTCGACGACTCTGATTTGAGCGGCATAACACTCCCCCATGTAGATCCTCTGGTTGTCGCGCTGCGCGTAAACAAATTCACCGTCGAACGCGTCCTTATTGACCAGGGAAGCACTTCGGAGGTTATGTACTATAAAACCTTCGTCAAACTCGGGTTCAACGCCTCGGATCTGACTCCCGCTCCTTATCCACTATTCGGCTTCAACGCCAACCCGGAGTACCCGTTGGGAAAGATCAGTCTACCCGTTCGAGCCGGCTCCAGAACGGTGGACGTGGAATTCTTGGTCGTTAGGTTGCCGTCCCCGTACAATCTCATCATGGGGCGATCATGGTTGCACACCCTGCAGGCCGTCCCAAGCACCTACCACCAGCTGCTACGCTTTCCAACGGAATATGGCGTCGAGCAGATCCGTGGCTCTCAACAGTCGGCGAAAACATGCTATCTTCTCGCCGCTAAGACGCCGAAGGAACTGCAAGTAAATTCCATTGAAGTGCCCAATCGAGAGGTTCTAGATGACGTCGGGCGTCAACCAAACGAAAAGGCCACGGAAGGTTTAGACTGGGTCGATATTGATGGAAGCCCAGAAAAGTTTTTTATGATCGGCGCCTCTCTGAGCCAGGTCGACAGACAGCAGCTGATCTCTTTCTTACTCGGCAATCTCGACGTCTTTGCGTGGACTCCATACGAGATGCCGGAATAGACCCGTCAGTCTCACAACACCAGCTAAATGTTGACCCCCGGTGCAAGCCGATTATTCAGAAAGGCCGGCGATCCTCCGCAGAACACACCGCCGCCGTTGTAGAAGAAGTCGACAAACTGCTTGACGCCGGGGCAATCAGAGAAGTCACCTACCCCACGTGGCTCTCCAACACGGTGGTGGTGAAAAAGAAAAACGGAACTTGGCGAGTGTGCGTCGATTTCACCGATCTGAACAAAGCTTGCCCCAAAGACTGCTTCCCCTTACCAAGAATCGACCAACTCGTCGATGCGACGGCACGCCATCGGCGCATGAGTTTCCTCGATGCCTACAGGGCTACCATCAGATCGCCATGAATCCGGACGATCAGGACAAAACTGCATTCCTCACTCCAAGAGGCACCTACTGCTACAAGGTTATGCCTTTTGGACTGAAAAATGCAGGGGCAACTTACCAAAGACTGGTCACCACAATGTTCAAAGAACAGCTGGACACACTATGGAAGTATACATCGATGACATGGTGGTCAAATCCAAAGAAGAGCAAAACCATATAGCCGATCTGGAAAGGACCTTCAATACCCTACGCAAATACGGAATGAAGCTAAACGCTTCCAAGTGCGCATTCGGAATCGGCTCCGGAAAATTCCTGGGTTATATCGTCAACCACCGGGGAATCGAAGCCAACCCGAGGCAAGTCACAGCAATTTTGGAGCTAAGTTCCCCCCGTTCTGTAAAAGAAGTCCAAAAGTTGATGGGAATGGCTGCTGCACTGAACAGGTTCATCAGCCGCTCTACAGACCGATGCAGACAATTCTTTCAAACGTTACGATTGGGCAGAGCTTTCGAATGGTCCGCCGAATGCGAAGCAGCCTTTAACGGTTGAAGACCTACCTCGACAGTACCTCTTCTAACAACGCCTGCCACCGGCGATCCCCTCATCCTATACCTAGCAGTCTCCGACAGGGCTGTCAGCGCCGTATTATTAAAAGAGGAGGACGGGCAGCAACAACCATGTACTATGTGAGCAAGGCAATGGTAGACGCCGAAACACGCTACCTACCGCTGGAAAAACTCGTCCTAGCCTTGGTCATGGCAGCAAGAAAACTGATGCATTACTTCCAAGCACACAGCATTAGGGTGCTAACAGATTATCCCTCCGATCAGTACTACGGAATGCAGAAGCATCAGGGCGTGTTTCGAAGTGGGCCCTCGAACTCGGCCAATACGACATTCAGTTCTTACCCAAAACTGCAATCAAAGGGCAGGTGCTTGAGGACTTTGTCGCCGAATTCACAGGAGGGCTTGCCGACCTCAAGCCTGATGACCTCCAGCCAAAGACCAAAGATCGGTCGAAGCCAGATTGGAGAATTTACGTTGGACATTTGGCAGTTATACTGTGATGGTCATCGAACCAACGGGCAGCGGCGCCGGCGTAGTAATTATGTCTCCAGACGGCGCAGTAATTGAGCAGGCCGTCAAGCTCGGCTTCGAAGCATCAAATAACGAAGCCGAATACGAAGCCCTTTTAGCCGGACTGCGGAACGCGCATCTGCTCGGCGCGCGGCGGCTGCTGGTGTTTTGCGATTCAAAATTGGTAATCAACCAGCTAAAGGGGAGTACGCGGAAGACGAGCGTTATGGCGGCCTATATGAAAACGGCTAACTCCTTGCTGAGAAAATTCGACCACCATGAACTAAACCAAATAACACGCGACCAAAATACACACGCGGATGCCCTGGCCTGTTTAGCCTCCGCCATCAACTCCGAGCTCAAGCGTACCATCGAAGTAGGTTTCGTCCAAACCAAGTATTGGCCCTCCGGAGGAAACCCACATCAATGTTATAGAATCCGCTCCAAGTTGGAAGGACCCCATTGCTGCATTCCTTTCTTCTGAGCAACTCCTAGAGGATAAAAAAGAAGCACACAAACTGCGAAACAAGGCCCTGCGTATTACTTAGATCCACAAGGAGGGCTTTACAAAAAGTCCCTCTCTGGACCATACTTGGAATGTGTGCACCCGGACAGAGTAGAGGAGCTGCTCACTGAGATACATGATGCAGTTGCGGCCCATTCGGGGGACGTTCCCTGGCCCATCGGGCGATAACACAGGGATATTATTGGCCGACGATGAGAGCCGACGCGGAAAATTATGTCAAGAAATGCGAAGCACACAAACTGCGAAACAAGGCCCTGCAGTATTACTTAGATCCACAAGGAGGGCTTTACAAAAAGTCCCTCTCTGGACCATACTTGGAATGTGTGCACCCGGACAGAGTAGAGGAGCTGCTCACTGAGATACATGATGGCAGTTGCGGTGCCCATTCGGGGGGACGTTCCCTGGCCCATCGGCGATAACACAGGGATATTATTGGCCGACGATGAGAGCCGACGCGGAAAATTATGTCAAGAAATGCGAACAATGCCAAAAGTTCTCCCCATTAACTCATCAGCCGGCAGAAGCTTTGAATTCCATCACAAGCCCCTGGCCGTTTGCTCAATGGGACTCGATATCGTGGGACCATTGCCAAGGGCCCCAGGGAACAAGCGCTTTTGATCGTAGCAACCGATTACTTCACAAAGTGGGTCGAAGCGGAGGCCCTAACCCATATACGGGATTCCGATATTAAGCGCTTCGTGTGGAGGAACATCATTACACGATTCGACATACCACGAGCATTGATCTCAGACAATGGTACTCAGTTCGATTGTGGCGTATACCGAGAATTGTGCAGCAAATATGGTATTGAGCCCTACTTTTCTACGCCAGCCTACCCCCAAAGTAACGGTCAAGCGGAAGCTTCAAACAAATCCATCTTAAACGGCATTAAAAAGAGGTTGGAAAATGCCAAAGGCAGATGGGTTGAAGAGTTGCCAAGTGTACTGTGGGCCCATCGAACAACTCCAAGACGATCTACCGGAGAAACGCCGTTCGCCTTATGCTTCGGAACCCAGGCAATCTTACCCCTAGGATCGGCTTGCCAACTCTGAGATCGCAAGCTTTCGACACAGGCCGAAATGACATGATGCTCGCACTAGACCTGGATATGATGAAGAACGGAGGAGACCGCGCCTTGGCGTCGATGGCACGATATCAGCAACAGCTTGCCAAATCATACAATCTTCGAGTTCAATTGCGCCGCTACAATCCAGGCGAACTGGTCCTAAAGAAGTACTGCCAGCCGACCGGAGACCAGCCGATGGAAAGCTTGGTCCGAACTGGGACGGCCCCTATCAGATAGATTCCGTCGCAGGCGTAGGGGCATATCGGCTCTCCGACATGTCAGGAAGGAGCCTGCCACGGCCGTGGAATTCGACACATCTACGTAAATTTTATCAATAACCCGACCTGTGGGCTTGATACTTGTACGCATGTCGTTGTAATGAAGGGTTTCTGTTTTCACATGTTTGCGCTCAATATTTAAGGCCGAATAAGTCTCCGGATTCGGAGCGCCCTTCGTGGAGTCACGATTGGCCAAAACAAAGTCTCCGGATTCGGAGCCCCCTTTGGGACATGATCCCTTAGGGCCGAATAAGTCTCCGGATTCGGAGCGCCCTTCGTGGTTGTCACGATTGGCCAAAACAAAGTCTCCGGATTCGGAGCCCCCTTTGGACATGATCCCTTAGGGCCGAATAAGTCTCCGGATTCGGAGCGCCCTTCGTGGATGTCACGATTGGCCAAAACAAAGTCTCCGGATTCGGAGCCCCCTTTGGGACATGATCCCTTAGGGCCGAATAAGTCTCCGGATTCGGAGCCCCCTTTGGGACATGATCCCTTAGGGCCGAATAAGTCTCCGGATTCGGAGCGCCCTTCGTGGATGTCACGATTGGCCAAAACAAAGTCTCCGGATTCGGAGCCCCCTTTGGGACATGATCCCTTAGGGCCGAATAAGTCTCCGGATTCGGAGCGCCCTTCGTGGATGTCACGATTGGCCAAAACAAAGTCTCCGGATTCGGAGCCCCCTTTGGGGCATGATCCCTTAAGGCCGAGTAAGTCTCCGGATTCGGAGGGCCCTTCGTGGATGTCACGATTGGCCAAAACAAAGTCTCCGGATTCGGAGCCCCCTTTGGACATGATCCCTTAGGGCCGAATAAGTCTCCGGATTCGGAGCGCCCTTCGTGGATGTCACGATTGGCCAAAACAAAGTCTCCGGATTCGGAGCCCCCTTTGGACATGATCCCTTAGGGCCGAATAAGTCTCCGGATTCGGAGCGCCCTTCGTGGTTGTCACGATTGGCCAAAACAAAGTCTCCGGATTCGGAGCCCCTTTGGGACATGATCCCTTAGGGCCGAATAAGTCTCCGGATCGGAGCGCCCTTCGTGGATGTCACGATTGGCCAAAACAAAGTCTCCGGATTCGGAGCCCCCTTTGGGACATGATCCCTTAGGGCCGAATAAGTCTCCGGATTCGGAGCCCCTTTGGGACATGATCCCTTAGGGCCGAATAAGTCTCCGGATTCGGAGCGCCCTTCGTGGATGTCACGATTGGCCAAAACAAAGTCTCCGGATTCGGAGCCCCCTTTGGACATGATCCCTTAGGGCCGAATAAGTCTCCGGATTCGGAGCGCCCTTCGTGGATGTCACGATTGGCCAAAACAAAGTCTCCGGATTCGGAGCCCCCTTTGGACATGATCCCTTAGGGCCGAATAAGTCTCCGGATTCGGAGCGCCCTTCGTGGATGTCACGATTGGCCAAAACAAAGTCTCCGGATTCGGAGCCCCCTTTGGGACATGATCCCTTAGGCCGAATAAGTCTCCGGATTCGGAGCGCCCTTCGTGGATGTCACGATTGGCCAAAACAAAGTCTCCGGATTCGGAGCCCCCTTGGGGCATGATCCCTTAAGGCCGAGTAAGTCTCCGGATTCGGAGGGCCCTTCGTGGATGTCACGATTGGCCAAAACAAAGTCTCCGGATTCGGAGCCCCCTTTGGGACATGATCCCTTAGGGCTGAATAAGTCTCCGGATTCGGAGCGCCCTTCGTGATTGTCACGATTGGCCAAAACAAAGTCTCCGGATTCGGAGCCCCCTTTGGGACATGATCCCTTAGGGCCGAATAAGTCTCCGGATTCGGAGCGCCCTTCGTGGTTGTCACGATTGGCCAAAACAAAGTCTCCGGATTCGGAGCCCCCTTTGGGACATGATCCCTTAGGCCGAATAAGTCTCCGGATTCGGAGCGCCCTTCGTGGATGTCACGATTGCCCAAACAAAGTCTCCGGATTCGGAGCCCCCTTTGGACATGATCCCTTAGGGCCGAATAAGTCTCCGGATTCGGAGCGCCCTTCGTGGTTGTCACGATTGGCCAAAACAAGTCTCCGGATTCGGAGCCCCTTTGGGGCATGATCCCTTACGGCCGAGTAAGTCTCCGGATTCGGAGGGCCCTTCGTGGATGTCACGATTGGCCAAAACAAAGTCTCCGGATTCGGAGCCCCCTTTGGGACATGATCCCTTAGGCCGAATAAGTCTCCGGATTCGGAGCGCCCTTCGTGATTGTCACGATTGGCCAAAACAAAGTCTCCGGATTCGGAGCCCCCTTTGGGACATGATCCCTTAGGGCCGAATAAGTCTCCGGATTCGGAGCGCCCTTCGTGGATGTCACGATTGGCCAAAACAAAGTCTCCGGATTCGGAGCCCCTTCTTGGGACATGATCCCTTAGGGCCGAAATAAGTCCGGATTCGGAGCGCCCTTCGTGATTGTCACGATTGGCCAAAACAAAGTCTCCGGATTCGGAGCCCCCTTTGGGGCATGATCCCTTAGGGCCGAATAAGTCTCCGGATTCGGAGCGCCCTTCGTGATTGTCACGATTGGCCAAAACAAAGTCTCCGGATTCGGAGCCCCCTTTGGGGCATGATCCCTTAAGGCCGAGTAAGTCTCCGGATTCGGAGCGCCCTTCGTGGATGTCACGATTGGCCAAAACAAAGTCTCCGGATTCGGAGCCCCCTTTGGGACATGATCCCTTAGGGCCGAATAAGTCTCCGGATTTGGAGCGCCCTTCGTGGTCACGATTGGCCAAAACAAAGTCTCCGGATTCGGAGCCCCCTTTGGGGCATGATCCCTTAAGGCCGAGTAAGTCTCCGGATTCGGAGCGCGCTTCGTGGTTGTCACAATTGGCCAAAACAAAGTCTCCGGATTCGGAGCCCCCTTTGGGGCATGATCCCTTAAGGCCGAGTAAGTCTCCGGATTCGGAGCGCCCTTCGTGGGTGTCACGATTACTCGGCCATCTCTTCAGAGTGCCTAGGCCAGCCCACGAGCACGAACCAATTAGGCTCTTCACGCTCACGCCCTGGCCAAGGCAAGGGCAGATTTATTAATCTAGTCGCCTCGCTTTATTTATCAAAACAGTATCACCATAAAACTACAGAAACATCAGCACATCGAGCAGTTTTCATAACATTTTATAATTGCAAAAAAGTATCGACGTCCATTTCTGTATCATAACTTTTATAATATCAACCCGCCTGAAAAACGCGGAAAACAAATCCAAAATAACAAAAATAACAAAAGCAAACGGAAACAGTACTTTCTCGAAATCATAACAATTGTGTATCGTAAAGATCAATCCTCGGAATCAGTCTCCAACGGATCGATGTCCACTTGCTCATATGGTATAGGCATACTCAGCGAAACTCCAGCTGCAGCAAGGGCTTTCTCCCAACCATGCTTGAAGCCCCGATTCTCAAACATAGAGACCTGGTCCACATACTCGGCGAGTCCAGCCTCTTTCCCGGCTTCGAACCTTTTGGAATCGGCAATCTCCTTTGCCGCTTTCGTTTCAGCCAACTCAGCCTCCAACCTGGCAACCGCCTTTTGGGACAAGCCAAGTGCAGCTTCCATATCGTCGGCCTTCTTCTCGGATTCCGCTCTCAACTTATCCGCATGACGAGCTCTCTCTACCTCGTCCTCTGCCCGAGAAGCCTCCTGCTTCGCCCTTAAAAATTCATCCTCGGCCCTCTTCCTCTGGTCCTCAACTTGCTTTCGTAAATAACTAATCTGCCTGACGGCGTCGAGATGACGGCGGCCCACATCGGCTATCCTACCAACGGTCTGCAAAAGAAAAAGTCAGAAAACACAACGCGCACAATTTTTGGGCCAAGGAAAAGTCAAAATACGCACCAAAAGGGCCGACTGTGCGGCTAACATTGTCGCATTCAAATCCGATTCCAACTGGAAAGCCTCCATATCAGACGGCAACGATAGAGACGTTGCCACGCCAAACGCAACCTCTGGGTCTTTACGTGCAGAAGCATCCGAAGGAACCGGCGTGCTCCTTACCATTGGCCGAATCACAAAGGGCACAACCTCGCTCGATTCCCCTATTCGAGGACGTTTGCCGCCGAGGTCTTTCGAGCCGGCCTCATGATCCCTATCGCGTTTCTCCGTCTTTCCATCAACGTCCTGAACGGCTTTCCCAACCAATGCGGATTCGGCATTCTCATCTGCTGCCGTCCCCTCAACAATTTCTAAAGACGTCGATTTGGTAACGAGGGAATGTTGAGTTGTACTGGTGGGCGTTTCGGTCGGATGACCCTCCGCACGCCGCCGTGCAGCTAATCTTTCCGCATTCGCCTTCTTTGCGAGCTTTGTCAGGCTTAACCCAGCCATGTCAGTAGATTCCGAGAGGAGAAGGCTGTCTGCGCGTTGAAGAGCGTCGCCAACAGAAAGGTTCCCCCGCCCCGATATGGAGGGAGGGTCGGCAGAATCCGATACCTCTTCCGATTCGGCCTCGGACTGATCTGATTCGGCAGAATGGGATATTTCAGTATTATCCGAATCGGACCCTTCAAGACCTATTCGTCTCAAATTTTTGAAGTCAGAAAAAATACGAGCAACAAGAAAATCTTCCCCCTCCGGAATCGGTATGTTTTCCGCAGCCGAAAAGGTCGTATACGTAGGCTTGTAGCAAAGCAGAACGTGAGCCGCTCTTCCCTGTTTGTGAAGACTACGACGGCCGAAATAACTAAGAGCAACCCTAATATCCGAAAGAACGGCGTCGTCAGTTGAAGCCCGTATCTTCTTTAAATTGCTCCCTGCAGAAGACAAGCCATAAGACTCAAGAAAACGGTGTGGCAGATATGAGCACACAGCACAAGCAAGAAAGCATTCGGCGACCTGGTTCGCCCCTACGTCTAGGAACATGATCAACACGGTCCTCCCCTTCGTTGAACTCCCAGTTGCCACGAATGACGGCCATAACATCATCAACTCGTTTCCCAGAACTGGAAAGCATAGTGACCAACTGATGATCTGTATCCTTGGCTCTGAAATAACGCCCGTGCCGACCAGAGGACTTGGCCAAGGCATAACAATGCCGAATGGTAGGGATGCCAAGGTTAATCCCAAGGCAGCGGTTCAGCGCCACGACCCCCATTATAATTCTAAAGAAATTCACATTGGATTGGGAGGGGATCAAATCCCAATGGCGAAGAACAGCCCTCAAAAACGGGTGAAGGGGGAAGCGGACGCCACCCTCTGCGATTGACAAGAGGGGAAAAACAATCGTGGTTTCGTCTTCCATCTCCATGTCAAGAGTGCCGTCCGCCACAAACGACAAATGGACATCGTCAGGAACAGAAAAATGGCGCCTAAAGCCAACAATTCGGTCCGACGAAAGTAGGTCTTTCAAATGTTTCGCCATAACCTACTGTCTACAAAAACGCGACGGAATAAACAAAATAGGAAAAGCTTCAGAACAAGGGGGGAGAAAACTTACAGAAATGAAGAAAGTATCACATACGGAAGAATTGCAAGAACGATTCGAAGAGCGACCCAGCAATCAGCGTCATAGAATATGAATTCGAAAGGACATCAGATTTTAAAATCATAAATAGGCGTGTACAAAGGTCGGGGAGTCGAGGCAATGATTAAAGGCGGAGTGATTGAACTTCCGCATGATAAGTCTGATCCCCGAACTTCGGTTCAGAGATTTTGAAAATTGGAACCAAGCACTTCACCCAACTGTCATTAAGAGAATGCTTGGGGGCAATTGTGGGAGCCGAATTCACAGGGAGACGAAATCTGATATACCCGGGGAGCCAGGAATCGGACGGCTCCATTCGGCTCAGCTGAGATGCCGACTACGAATGTAAGGCCGAATATAACTAAAAAGGCATGCCAGGACAAAAAGAGGAATATTAAATAGGAAAGTAGACTCTGGCCCCGAGGCCCAAAAATATAATAATGGATATAATACAAGAGCTTCGGACCTGTGGAGAGGTATGTAAAAAATCACTTCTAATAACTTAGTAAACAAGCTTTCTTGAGGAAAACTGACTTGTCCGTCGGAGTGCTAATTCCGGCACCCCCGACCGGAGTACTTGTGTCTTTGCAGGTGACTGCCAGAGGATCATCAGCGTCTCCCAGGATCCGAAGAGTATTTCCAACCCATTTCCCCACAATATCTAATTTATTAAAAAATATGTAAAATATGATTTTAAGTTTAATATCGGTTTTTTTTTTTTTAAAAATTCAACTTAATGTATTTTTTTATATATTATTTGAGTTAATCTACTAAAAAATTAATTTTTTTAAATTAAGAAAATAAAATTAAGTTGAAATCAGATATGGTTATAAATAATGGAAAAATTACTCATAAATCCTATTTTGCAAAAAGTTGTACCATTTAGTTCTAGAAGTTTTCTTCCAAGCCAATTAGTCCTTTTTATTTTTGGTATATTGTTTATATTTGATTTGGGGATAATGTAGTTTACTTGTTTGCCTTATATGTGATTTTATTTGGATTTTTTTTTCTTCCTAATGTTGGGTGTGTGTGGGTAAGGTAGGTCATTAGGTTGTTTATATCTTTTTGGTGTTATTGATGTGGGAGTCGTGTTTGGGTTGCTGAAATAGTTCTAGGGTTTTCATTTACTTTGTCATTGCTGCTATTGGGTCTCAATTTGGAAGCGCTGTGCTTGTTGTGTGAGGTAAGTTTTATGTGGATTGTATGCTTGTTATTCAATGTGTTTGGTTGATGTTTTATTTCTCGTGGGTTGTGTTCGATTTTTGCGGGATATGTTGCCAAGGTTATTGATATTTTAGTGACGATGTTATTTTTTTTTGGTGGTGTTGGGGGGTTGTGTTGTGTAATGTTTATGGTAGTGTTGTGACTTAGTATGGTAACGTTACGTTGCGTGTTTTGTACATATGCAGGTATGGAGTTTGTATCGTTGCTTTTGTGTACATACAGACAGATTAATGCAGTTGTTCGTATTAATCAAGCTGTGACGTTCGCTCAATTGGTTGATGTTGTTTGTGCAAAGTTTGATATTTCGGTGCCGGGGTTGGTGTTTTTCCTTTTCGCTATCCCTGGATACAAGAAGTTCAAGGTTGATTGTGACAACGATGTTAAAAACATTTTATCCCTTGTGAAGTTGTTTGGGCTTGATCATATTGATGTGCTGATACAGACGCATAGCGTTGGGTTCGACATCGGAGGAGGTGTTGCAAATTCTAACAATGTTGATTTGTGTGACACCGTCGATGGGCTGACGTGTGACATGGAAGACCAGGCCGATTTGTTGTTGTTGTATTGTCCTCATAAATCTAAGACATTTCGTTTTGCTGGATGGACATATGGTATTACCCATGTTGGCCAATTTTTTTGGGGCGAAGCAAACGAATTTCAAACGGTACTTTGCAAGTATGCAGTCAAATGTGGGTTTCAGTTCAAGTATTTGAAGAATGACTTTATGTGGATCACAGTTGCATGCAAGTTTGCATCGTCAACTGGGTGTGCGTAGTTGGTTCACGCGAGGGTGTCAGCGTCAAATGGGGTGTAGTCTTTGAAGAGGTTTATAAATTTACATTTGTGTGGTGCTGTAGTATGGATGTACAGGAACCCGCATACCGGTTCAGATTTGGTGTCAGATGTCATTGCGGATTGTGTGGATGAACAGTCGCTCATCTGTCCGATGGACGTGATTTTCAATATGAAAACGACTTTGGACTGGACATTAGTTATCAGGTAGTATGGTTGGGTGTGGAGAAAGTGAAGGGTGAAGTATATAGAGTCCATGCCATGTTATTCGATCAACTCAGGTGGTATAACAACGCTGTCATGGCAAACAACCCATGTAGTTACATCAATTTGGATTTTGATCAACACTTCGGTAGGTTCGTAAGATACTTTATTTCATTTCGTGCATACATTGATGTGTTCAAGCATTGTCACGTGCTTCACGCGTGCTTTTGTTTCTTGATGGTACGTTTCTTAAGGGGAGGTTCAAGGGTAACTTTGTCACGTCCCGAAATAATTAACATTAACCTATCTCATAACTTCTAATCATTATATCTTTGATCATTACAAAAAATGACATGCATTATATATTCACAAATCATAGATTCTGAATCTATAGCATATGGCATAGATACACGAGTAAAAATGAAAGTAAAATCAAGTAATAAAATGACTTAATGGCTACAACTTTCCAAGACAATACATGGTTACAACAAAATGAGTTTAAACTCAATACAAGTAAATCCCCAGGTATAAACAAAAATAGTTACATCATGAAACCAAAATGAAGCCTTAAGCTCCAAGTCCTCCCAAGCTATGTCCTTGGTGGAGGCATATTATTAGCACCTAAAAGTTGTTTTCCACATAGGGTGAGTCATAACCCAATAGAGATACTCTAACATAGTATATGAATCTTAGCAAAATTATAAGGTGAATGCACATGCATGCCATTTGTCAAACATTTCTCATTTTCCATCTCAAAATAATGCAATGCCAAATTATAAATCAATTCATGATAATAATCATTTTCTATCAGAAAACAGGGCAATGGATATAACACATTGGAAATTTCTAGGTACGTGTTTGCCAGTAGGCTATACAAGCACTACCAAAGCCATTTTACCAGTACTAAGCGGAAGGATCGGCATCTAACCGCACTGGTTTCTGAACTTTCACCAAGGGCACACAAGCCAACATAATAATACCACAACCACACCTCCAAACCAGATTCACCATGGTGTTCACCCATTTTTCTCAAAAACTAATACATTTACAATGTTCAATATGAAATGATGCTCAATGTATAATGTAGAAATTAGTTTCAATTCAACCTAATCCTCATGCAATGTTATAACAATCAAGACTATCCTCAACTGATAGCCCCAAACAGATATTTCTACTCAACATATAATTTTCAATCAAAAGATATGATTTCATCATTTACAATGGGAGTGATATTACATGTCCAACTCCACCATCATTATCAACATAAACATGGTTCTAATTTCACAATGCCCAACATCATTTTCCTTTTCCTTTCACAAATCCAAATATCCAAAATTTAGGGCAAAACCCACTTTTCTTACAAAGTTGATCTTAAGAAAAGATATCCACCATTTTAACATATCTCAACCATAAACTCATTCCTACAACCATTTTCAAGAATCCATTTGAAAAATCCCTCTTGATTTCAAATCCAAACCCTAGGTATTTCTCAAAATTTCCCAAATCAATACCCTGTCCAAAGAACAAATAACTAAGATAAAAATCATATAAAAGAGTCAAATAAATCCCTACCTCAAAGTAGAAGACATGAAGAAACAATGGGTAGAACTTGATGGAGTCGAAAATACAAACTTCTCCTATTAAAACGAAGCCCTTGACGTGTTCAACGTTTTACTCCAAAGGATTAGGGTGAGGAAACCCATGGATTGAGCTAGAGTTCAAGAATTAGAGAGAGAGAGAGAGAGAGAGAGAGAGAGTGAAGATCTAGGATTTTGAAATGTTTAGAGAGAGAGAGAGAGAGGTGAAAAAGTGACTGAAAAAAAGCTTCCTCTCGGATTTATATACGCACAACTGCACGAGCACAATAATGGTCGCTCAAGTGACAGACACAATAAGTGACATCGCTCAAGCGCATAATGACCCCCTCCTAGTAGTTCAGACCTGCAAAAGATCACTTAAGCGCAAGAAAGACTGCTTGAGCGAAGATATCAAACTCTCAGTAGTTTTGTAGATTGTAAAAAATCGTTTGAGCACAGGAATGGTCGCTCAAGCGAACAAGCCAAAATCTAGGCAACAACTCTTTGAAAAACTAACTTCCCAACCTATTTCAAATGCAACCAAAACTCCCAATAGACAAACTCAACATGCAACAAGATGGAAATGAGATGGACAACAACGAAGTACATGGATCCTCGGATCCAAAAGCAACAAAATGGGTCGGGTCTAAATTAGAATCATTATAATCTCCCCTCTTAAGAAATTTTGTCCTCGAAATTTAAAATCAACAACATTTATTGAAATAAAATCAACCATATGCCATCTAGACTTGTAACAAGGATACACCGAGTGTTCAACATTGATAATTACCATTCAAATCTCCAAAACATATAAAATGTTCAATAGATATATATTATAACATGCGTAAAAGTTTCAACACAAGTCTCAAGTATCAACAAATAAGTCCGGATATTTATCATGGACTTCCGTCTCATGCTCCCAAGTCACTTTCTCAACCCCGTGGTGTCGCCACAACACCGTAACTAATGGTACAGTCTTGCCTCGCAAAACTTGGTCTCGAGAGTCTAAAACTCGTACTGGTCTTTTCTCATAAGAGACATCATCATCTACCTCCAACTTGGTCCAATCTAACACGTGTGAAGGATCCGACTCGTACTTCCAGAGCATACAAATATGGAACACGTCATGAATCCCGGAAGTTGGGGTGGCAAAGCCAAACAATATGCTATCTCTTCGATCCGCTCTAGGATCTCAAACGACCCAATAAATCTATGAGACAACTTTCTGATCTTCCTAAACCTCATTAAACCCCATCTCAGTGATATCTTTAGGAACACATGATTTCCTATCTCAAAAGGCAAAGGTCTCCTCCAATGGTCGGCATAACTCTTTTGGTGACTCTGAGCTAAAGCCAACCTCTTACGAATAAGTGCAACCTTCTCAGTTGTTTCCCGGACAAATTTAGGACCTAACATAGGCGTGTCACCCACCTCGGCCTAACGTACTAGAGATCTATACGGTCAGTCATACAAGGCCTCAAACGGCGCAATACCAATACTCGCTTGAAAGCTGTTATTATAGGCAAACTCCACTAAAGGTAAATGTCTCTCCCATGACCCCTTAAAATTAAGAACACAACCTTGAAGCATGTCCTCTAAGATCTGAATGATTCGTTCGGATTGTCTATCAGTTTGAGGATGATAGGCAGTGTTAAACGTTAATTTAGTGCCCAAGGCATTCTATAGGCTTTGCCACAATCGAGCCATAAAACATGGATCTCTATCCGAAACAATAATCATAGGATCCCATGAAGTCGAACTATGTCCCTAACATAAAGGTCAGTAAGGTAATCTACCGAGTCACTCGTGTGCATAGGTACAAAGTGTGTTGACTTGGTTAACTAGTCAATTATCACCTACATGGCATCATTACCTCGTTGAGTCCTCGGAAGACCCACAATAAAGTCCATCGTGACATGCTCCCACTTTTACTTGGCTATAGTTAAGAGTTACAACAAACCTGCTGGTCGTTGATGTTCAATTTTCACTTGCTGACAAGGCACCTCGAAACAAACAAGGCTACGTCTTTCTTCATCTCCATCCACCAAAGCTGGCGGCTAAGGTCACGGTACATCTTTGTGCCTCCCGGGTGTAACACAAGGCGTGAATAGTGAAGCTCTCGGAGTACTTCCTCTTTATAAGATTCTGGCACAAAAAGACGGTCCAAATACCTCATACTAGAATTAGAACACACGTTCAAGCCCTTTTCTACCTTTCCACTGGATATCTTTCCTTGGATAGCCTCTATCTCAAGATCACCCCTCTGTGCTTTTATAACTCGGCTTACAAGCGTAGGTTGTGCAACTATAGTAAACAAAACGGCTAACTCAACGGACTCGCCAAGATGTAAGTCAAACTCATCAACATCACCCAACATCTCCCATTTCCAAATGGCAATTCTAGCTACACTACTTACTGTTTTCCTAGTCAAAGTGTCGGTCACTAAATTGGCCTTTCTCGGATGATAGTGCAATTCAAAGTCATAATCCTCTATAAACTCCATCCATCTCCTCTGTCTCAAATTCAAATCCTTCTGTGAAAATAGATACTTCAAACTCTTGTGATCGGAGAATACCTCAAACTTCTCACTATATAAGTAATGCCTCCAGATCTTTAAGGCAAAAATCACTGTCGCTAGTTCTAGGTCGTGTGTAGATTAGTTTATCTCATAAGTTTTCAATTACCGTGAACTGTATGTTACCACTTTCCTTTCTTACATCAATACACAACCTAACCTTTCTTGAGACGCATCACAATAAATTGAATAGCCCAAACCCGTCTCCGGAATAATCAATACTAGAGCAGTGGTGAGTCTAACCTTAAGCTCTTGAAACGACTTTCCACAAGTCTCACTCTACAGAAACATCACCTATTTCCTCGTCAATCTAGTCAATGGTGAGGCCAATCTAGAAAAGTCTTTCACAAAACATAGGTAATACCCGGCTAAGCCCAAGAAACTTCGAATCTCAAAGACATTCTTAGGTTGTTCCCAATCCTGCACTGCCTCTATCTTAGAAGAGTCTACTGTCACTCCTTTCTCGAATACCACATGACCTAGGAACTTAACTTCTTTTAACCAAAACTCGTACTTTCCAAACTTAGCGTATAAACCGTGGACTTTAAGCAACTTAAGTACGACCCACAAGTTTTTCTCATGTTCCTTCTTGGAGGGTGAGTAGATTAAGATGTCGTCAACAAAGACAACCACAAAAGGGTCTAAGAACTCACGGAAGATTCGATTCATCAAATTCATAAATGAAATAGGTGCATTGGTTAACCCAAAAGGCATTATCAAGAACTCATAATGGCCATATCGCGTATGGAACGCTATTTTTAGAATATCCTCCTCCTTCACCCTCAACTGGTGATAACCTGATCTTAAGTCAATCTTAGAAAAGCAACAAGACCCCTTTAATTGGTCAAACAAATCATCTATGCGAGGTAATGGATATTTGTTCTTAAAATTTACCCGGTTCAGCGTTCGGTAATCTATACACAGTTACAAGGTGCCATCATTCTTCTTAGCAAAGAGAGCCGGTGCTCCCTAAGGCGATGTACTAGGGCGAATGAAGCCTTTAACAACTCTTGGAGTTGAATCTTCAACTCATACAACTTAGTGGGTGCAAATCTATACAGTGCCAAAGAAATCAGTGTCGTGCCAGGCACTAAGTCAATGGAGAACTTGATCTCCCAGTGGGGTGACAAACTAGTAAGTTCCTCAGGAAAGACTTCTAGGCATTCACAAACTACCCTTGGCAACTCAAGTTGGACCATATCACTCTCACTACCTAAGAAAGATGCAAAAAGACAACTAAGCTCACCCCTACCACGAGGGTCACATACTGGCGATAAGACTCTATCAGCTCGGTGCCCCAGAAAATAAAAACAGTCACCGCTTAAGGTGCACACCATAACTCTTTGACAGTAACAATCTATAATAGCACAATAAGAGAATAACCAATACATACCCAAAATGATGTCGAAACTCGACATGTCTAGCAATACAAAAGCAAAAAGAAGTCGGTGAGTGACAACTTCAATCTCACAACCCCGACATCCCTAGTCTAAGCCAACCTCACCCCTGACTGGAGACTCTATCCTGAGTGATGATGCTAAGTGAGTCACTTTTAACCCCAAGACTGATGCGAATGCAGATAAAATGAAAGAATGAGATGCACCAATAATAATCAACATATTGGCAATAGAATTAAACAACAAAAAGTTACCTCTCAAAACAGAGGGTATTGGCAACTGATTTGGCATGGTAACAACATACACACGCCTCGTAGGTCTCTACTCCACCTGTTTACCCCTCAAAGCATAGGACTGATAAGTTGATTGAGTTGAAGAGGCTCTCTGAGTGGCCCTCGAGGCCGGTACAGACTGGATAGGCTGATGACTCTGTGTCTACCTCGAACCAGACACACCAAGTGTGCCACCTATCTGAGGGCAAAACCTCTTCAAGTGTCTCGATTGCCCATATTGATAACAGGTAGGCGATTACCTTCTCTCCTAACTCTGGCTCTGTGAACGAGCCGCAGACAACATAGACTATTGCCCTCCTCCTCTCTGCGGGCAAATTGGAGACTTGTGGTTTAGTTGACCACACTTAAAGCAAGTGATCCCACCCTGACTACTCCTCTCTAAACCAGAACTTGGTACAGGAAAAGTGGATCTGAACTATGCCTACCTGGGACTGTTGTGGGGGTGAAACCCCTTTACTTCTTGTTGTCCCTCGTCTCTTCCTGAACCTCCTAACTCCTCTGCCTGGAGCCCCTCATGCTCTCCTCCTTCGTTTGAATCACGGTCTGTAAATAAGCTACTGCCTCCATAAGACGACCATAATCCCAAATCATGGATGTGGCCATCTTGAAAGGAGCTCAATCCTCAGTCGCTTCTCAAACTCAACACAATGGCATTCCTTCGTCACCACAAGCTTCGGTGCAAATCTAGAGAGGCTAATAAAAGCTACCTCAAACTTCATTACAGTTGTGTTCAGTTGCTTGAGTTTCAAAAACTGATCCCTCAACTTCTCCTTAGCAGTGGAAGGCAAAAACTTATCTTGGAAGACGTTAACAAAGGCCTCCCAAGTCACCCCAATGCGCCCAAACGCATATTTCCATCATTGACCCACATCTCCTTTCAGCTGGAAGGATGCCAAGGTCACCTTCAAACCATCGTCCTTGTGTAGACACTCCATTTTTGACCGAACCTTAAGACTTAGACATCATCGTTTGTGCGCGCAATGATTGTGCATGTTTGCGCTCGTTTTGAGTATTGAGGTTCTCGGCCGAGTGCCTTGTCTTTGAGCCTCTTAACACTCTGTGTTTTGGCCTTATTTTTGGGCCAAACTTTGGTGCCTCTTGCCCAGAGGGGAGAAGGGCCTTACCAGCCACTTTTGGCTATTTCCGGCCACTTTTCCTTCTTGCCAACCACTTGAAGTGGTCAGTCGGCTAGGGGAGGTGGCTGGCCGGCCACCTGAAGTGGCCAACAGCCAATTTTCTCATTTTTCAGATATTTTCAGATCTTTTGAGCTAGTTGTTGTGCACTGAGGCTCATCCTCCATACACGTGTATGGAGGGATGAAGCAAGCTTTTTGCTTGCTTGTTCTATATAAGGGGAGGTCCCTTCCCCTGTTTGAGGGTTCTGAAAATTTAAAAACAAAATTTCACTCTCTCTCTCTCTCTATATATATATATATATATATTGCTTGAAAGTGAGTTTTCTTTGCATTTTTGCACATAACCCCCTTAGCCAAACACCACTACCTTGGAGCTGAGGTTCTTGAAGGTTTTTTTGGGCTCAAAAGTTGGTTTTGGCTTAGAAGTTGCTTCCTTGCTGCTGTGCTTCAAGGGTAAGGCATTTACTCCTTTTAAGCTTGTTTTTGTATACTAGTTTGGGCCACCTTTGCATGCTGTTTTGGCCTAGTTGTTAACTACAAAAACCTTTATTTTTAAGTGTTAAAAATGGTTGTTTGAGGCCCTTTTGGAGTTAGGGGTGGTCCACCCTCTTTTGTGCTTTATTTGCTAAGCTTGGTGCCATCCTTTAAAGCTTTTAAAACACTCTTTATTTGGCCTTCCTACCACTAAAACTCAGAGGTTTTTCAGTGATAGAAAGTTGGTTTTGAGGACCAAAATAGGGAGGGGGGGTGGTCCCCCCTCCTCATATCTTGTTTGCATGTGTTAATGGCCTAGTAGTTGAGCATGTTTTTCTACCATCTCTTGGCTTGTTCTTAGCATGTTTTTGGCCTTATTTTAACATGTTATAACTCTGTTTTGGGCTGGTTAGAGCACCTCTTGCTTGCGTCTTACACTTGTAGTGAAATCATGCTTGCTAGCCTAGTTTACTTGATGTTGTAGCCTATTATTTTAGCATGTGTTGGCTCCACTCTAGCACATTTTTGCTCATGATTTGCCATGCTTTAACTCTGTTTTGAGTGGTCTTGAGCATATGAGGCTTGCTTTATATAGCTATAGTGTAATTAGCCTTGACTAGTTTTGTGTTTCAAGGCCCTTAGCATGCTTTGCTTGAGTTGTTTGCATGCCATAGCATCATTTAGCATGTGATTTCAGAGTATGTAGCCTTGTCACACTCTCGCATATATCGCTCTTTAATTGCTTTTGAGAGTTGTGCCTTGAGCCTTGCTTGCGAGCTAACAAAGGAGCATGATTTTCTTGCTTGCTATGCTTCAATTTCAGCATGTTTTGGCCATTGTTTTAGCATGTTTAAGCTTTGTCCAGAGCTGGTTGGGTCATTTAAGTTTGGTATTGCTTGCTTCTAGTGTAATGCACTTCACTCGCTTTGTTGTTTTTGGCTTCAAACATGTTGTGCATATGTTGATTGCATGATTTAGTGTCTTTAGCATGCCATATCAGCACTGAATTTCTGCAATCTTCTTCCATGCTTCACTTTTGAATTTGATTTTGAAAGTGGTCTTAAGCCCCTTGTTGGCTTAAGCATGGAATCGAGGCTCTCATGCCTAATGGTTTTAGCCTTCTCTTGAGGGTTTCTACTAACCAAAAGCATGAGGCTTCTTTCATGCTTAAGGTGCTTGTGGCTTAGGCTATCTTTCCCATTAGAGGACTTTCACATTGGACTTAATCGGTTAAAGGATTAATCGATAATGTAAAATGTGTAAACAAAACGAGCAAAGTAAAACTTGTGCAAGATAAGCATGTTGTTCGCATTGCATGTGTTTGGATCAGACGTTAATCCAAACACGAGGAATGAGGGACGTTTCATACTTAAAGTGATGAAACGTGTCACATTTCTCGGTCGCCAACACCCTTGATCATGCATGATAGGGTGGAGGCATCTTGTGTATTGTTTGTGCATTCACTAAGCTTGTACAAGCTTGGTTTTTAGGCTATCATGCATTGAAATGCTTGGTTAGTGGCTTGAAAGCCGGGTGCCACACTCCTTTGAGCTTGAGACATGATGAGGAGAGTGGCAGTGCATATAGCGACCCCGGTCTTTTTCCTTTAGATTGTTGTATCCGGACTTAAGTTCCGTGGATCCAGGCATTGTGTATTGTTGTTGTTGTCCTTTAATTCTTTATTTTTGAGTTATGGGTTGAGTTGGGCAGGTTTGTTACAGGTTGGTTGGGTTGGAAACCAAGTGTTGTGTCCAGATTTTTGGACCTTCGCTCGAGCGAGGAGTTGGTCGCTCGAGCGAGCTGTTGTTTTTGTTCTTCGCTCGAGCCAGGGTTTGGTCGCTCGAGCGAGAGTCTGCGTCCGGGCTTAGGACCTGAGAGATGTGTTTCTTGGCTCGAGCGAGCATTTCTTCGCTCGAGCGAGCGAGGTGTATGTTTTCGAGTTCTTCGCTCGAGCGAGCATTTCGTCGCTCGAGCGAGCTTCTGGGTTGCAGACCTGAAGCATTGAGTTTTTGGCTCGAGCGAGCTTTTCTTCGCTCGAGCGTGGATTTCTTGTGTCTGGTCGCTCGAGCGACCATGTCTTCGCTCGAGCGAGCCTGTTCAGTTTAAATAGGTAGCAGCGGGTTTTTTAATCAGTTTTCTATCTCTTTTTGCTTCCAAACCCTAGGTCCGACTTTTCTCTCTCCCTACACACCTTCTACCCTAGGTTTCATCTAGTTCTAGGGTGTTTCTACCTTAGACCCTTTATTAAAAAGGTAGAGTGGGTCGAGGGCTTCAGTTTAATCTGAACAATTTGGGTTTTGGAGTACGTTGGAGTTTGGGTCATCATCTTCGTCTTCTCTTTTGGGTTATTTCTTCGAGGTAGGGATCTCCTACTCCAATGTATACGTTTTGTTCTGAGTTTTAGCATTTTAATATGTTGGGGGTAGTTTGGTAATTTTGGGAAAAACCCTAAGTGTTGTATTAAATTGAATTGTATGTTTAATTTAAGGAAAATTTGGGGAAATCGGTTGAATTCAATGCATTGAGGAATTTATTGATTAAATGGGGTAGTTGATTAATTTAAATCATTTGCCTATTGTATTGTTGATTTATTTATTTCCAGTCTAGAAATAACTATTTTGGGCTATCGGTGGAGGATAGTCATGATTGTTGTAGACATTGCATGTGGATTAGGGATAACTGGAACTAATCACATTGTTTTAGTCATTAACTTTGACTGTTGAATTAATACAGACATTAAATGTATTGATTGTGTGTTGTATATGTTATGTGTTTACATGCATTGCATTGTTTGGGAGGAGATAGGGGATGTACTCCACGGTTTAGGGGAAGATAGGTGATGGACCTCTAAACCGGATTTTGTTTGGGAGGAGATAGGGGATGAACTCCATTAGCATCACTATTATGTGTGCTTATTTATATTGAAGTGTTTTATTGATACAACACTAAAATGTGTATCAATCTGGAAGTATGAAGTGTTTTGATATGAGCTTGAGTCTCATTTGTGTTGTTGATATTGGACGTAATGTGAATATGCTTTATAGTTCACAGTTGTAAGTTTGGTCAGGTTCTAAGCCATAGCGATAATAATGGAAATTGATAAGTGTCATAGACATTAGTGTCTTAGGACTGTATGTTGATATAATTGATTATCATGCTTAACCAACTATTGAATGCTAGGACTTTATTCAATGCTTATATTTGGTTTAGTATTTTCCTACTAGGCTGTGGCTCACCCTTTATGGGAACATCATTTTCAGGTTCAGGTGATATGCTACCTCCAAGGACTTAGCTTGGAAGGACTTGGATTTGAAGATTAGATTAGTTTTCTGCTTTTATTTGAATTACATGTAAACATTCAAGCCTAGGGCTTTATTTGTATTTGAGTTAGAACTCATATTTTTGTGTCCAAGTGTTTGCTTGGCAAGATGTAAGCCTGTAGGGCATTTATTATGATGTTACATGTAATGTTTTCATTTCGTAATACTCTGATGATTGTGATAATGCAATGTTTTCTTTTAATAATGCAAGTCATTGTTATAGGTTTAATGGGTTATTTTTGAGGGCGTTACAGTGCATACATTTTCTTGCAAATACATTGTTGTGCCTCTGTTGTTCTTTGTTGCAGCAAAACTAGAAGCCTGGAAAAGTAGGTGGCCGACCGGCTAGTTGAGGTGGCCGGCAGCCACTTTTTGTGGCCGACCGGCCACTAGTCCAATTTTGTGCAGAAATCATCCTGTTTTGGGGCAGAAACAGTGTGGAAGTTGGTTCAATGTTCATAAACCAAGGCACGTGCAAACAGAGGCAATTGACGGCAAAGCAATGGATTTCTAAGTGGACGCCAACCAAGCATGCATGCCTCCCTCGCCCGCGAGGCCACTTTATCGCTTTAATTAGTTAGTATAGCTAATTATTCGAGTGTTGTAATATTTTAATTAGTTTGTGTAATTAGTTATTCCAATTGTGCTGTAATCATTAATTGGCTTATCGTAGTTGTAGACACCCCATTTTTGACTGTCCTTAAGACTTGGGCGCTACTGATGGTTTACTTGGTGATGAAAGATATACAGGGCAAATGTTCAATTTCTTCGGCAAGGAGAGAGACAAATCCCAACCTCACGCCCCATTTTTGGACTAAAACTATCTTGACCAAAGATTTTAGACCTTGAAACCCTTTCTTTCAAAATATTTTGGGAAAAAGTTTCTACGATGTTCCGACGCTCGCATTTTGTTAAATGTCGCGCTTTTCGGTAAACCGAGCAAAAACAAAGTGGAAATGAATGAAAGAGAGGTGAACACTTTGAAAAATCTTTCAAAACACCTTGTTTAGGGGTTTGGAGTTGAAGAAAAGAAGAGGAGAGGGAGTAAACCCAGTTGGGGAAGGAGATGGGCATAAACCGTTAAGAGAGAGTCAAACAGCCCTCGCTAAAACATGCCTATCCTCTTGTACACTTGGATTTAAGCTATGAGGCACCACCATTGGAAAGAAGACTTCTGGGGCTTCATTTTTCACTCACGAATCTCCTAAAGCCGAGTCCGGATGGGAGAGATATGGTTATTGGAAGTTGGGCATCAATCCGTTATGATAAAAAACTGAGCAGTCTTCACTAAAAGAGGCATAACTTTTTGCACAGTTAGAATTTTGATGTGAGGCTGCCACCATTGGAAAGCTTACTTCCTGGGCTTCAATTTAGACACAAGAATGGCCTGAAAAGGAGTTCATATGAAGAAGTTATTCCTGTTTGAAGTTGGACCTGCATAGCAGAATTTGCAGTCAGCCATCATTAGTAGCAGGTCGGCCAAAAAGATGGCCGGTCAGCCAGGAATGTCCAGAAAACTCAGATTTTGCAGATATTTACCTCTAGGTGTCTTCCACAAGCTCCAGCTGTCCTATAATCAAATATTTTCGACCTTGAGCTCATTTTTGCTATATATGGAGCCATATCACTCATATTGAAGGGAGAACATTTTGTAGGCCTAGAGAAAATTTGAGAGCTTCTCACTCTAGAATCCTCTCTCTCTAGAAGATTTGTGAGCAAATTCTCCCCTCTCTCTAGAATTCTCCCTCTCTCCTCTTGTTTTAGGCTTGAAAGTGAGAATTCCTTACATATTTGCATACACTTCCTTCATCAAAGTTGCATATCATTGGGCTGAGGTCCCTTGGAACTTATTTTTGGGCTGTTGAAGGGTCATTTGAGCCAAGAAAGTGGCTGTTTTGCTGCTATGCATCAAGAGGTATATCTCTCTCCCTTTAAGCTTATTTTGCACACTTGCTTCACCATCCCTTTTCCATTGTTTTGGACTGTTTTTGGGGTGGTATTGAACTACAAAACCCCCTATTTTTCCTTTGTTTTTCAATCCTAAAATGGTAGTTTTAGCCATGTTTGGCTAGGGGGTGGTTTCCCCCCCCTTTGCTCTTTGGCTTGTAAAGCCTTTTGAGCCATCTTTCATCACCTTTCAAACCAACTCTTTTAGTCCTTTAACCACTGAATTCCAAAGGAATTTCAGTGGTAGAAAACTTGTTCTGAGGTCCCAAATAGGAGGGGGTGGCCTCCCCTCCTTGTCTCTCTATGCTATGCCTAGTTAGCCTTGCAAAGTGGCATGTTTTTGTGACTTGTCTTAGCTTAGTTCAAGCATGTTTTTGGTGTTATTTTGGCATGCTTTAACTCTGATTTTGGTTGGTTGGGTCACCTCTTGCTTGATTTTGGTACTTGTAGTGCAACCATGCTTACTAGTCTAACATGTTTGATGTTTTGGCCAATCATGCTAGCTTATTTTAGCTTAACTCCAGCTTGTTTTAGCTATGGTTTTAGCATGCTTTAGCTCTATTTTGAGCCGGTTTGATCACTCAAGCTTTGCTTTGTATGCTTGTAGTGCAATTGTGCTAAATTGCCTAACATGTGCTATTGTGTTAGCCTTTCATTCTAGCTATTCTTGACTTGTTTCAAGAATGTTTTAGAACTCCATTTAGGCTGTTTTAGGACTGTTTTGAGCCTTCTTGGTCATATGAGCTTCGTTTTGTATAGCTATAGTGTAAATGGCTTCACTAGTCTTGAGTTTTGAGACCACTAGCATGCTATATTTGTGATGTGTGCATGATATGGCATCACTTGGCATGTAATTTAGAGCATATGTTATTGCCACACTCTCACATTTTCCACTCCTTCAATGTGTTTGAGAGTTGTGTGTTCATGCCTTGTTTGCGAGCCATATGTGCATATTTTCCTTGTGTTATATGCCTTGATCATAGTATATTTCAGCCACTGTTTTGGCATATTTAACCTCTGTCCGGGGTTGGTTTGGTCATTTAGGCTTAGTATTGTATGCCTATAGTGCTATGCTCTTTGCTAGTTTCAATGCTTTTGACTCCGAGTATGTCTTACATGCATCATTTTCGTGTTTTGATGTCATTTAGCATACTATTTCAATGCTGGAATATATGTCATTGCATCCCATTCTTCATTTGTTATATCACTTTGAAAGAGGTTTTAAGCCCTTTGTTGGTTTGAGCACGAAATCGAGGCGTTCATGCCTAATGATTTTAGCTTTCTCTTGAGGGTTTCTACTAACCAACGGCATGATGCTTCTTTCATGCTCAAGATGTTTGTGGCTTGGTCCGTCTTTCTATTTAGAGGACTTGTCACTTTTGGACTTAACCGGTTAAAGGATTAATTGGTAATCTAAAATGAGTAAACAAATTGAATTGAAGTAACATGCCAAGATAACATGTTTGAGTTGCATTGCATGTGTTTGGATCGGACGTTAATCCAAACACGAGAAACGAGGGGCGTTTCACACTCAGAGCGATGAAACGTGCCTCATTTCTCAGTCGCCGTCCCCCTTGATTGTACATGATAGGGTGGAGGCTTCTCGAGTCTTATGTGTTACTTGTGCATTCATCAACATTGTGTAAGCTTGACTCTTTGGCCATCATGCATTGAGATGCATGATTGGTGGCTCGAGAGCCGAGCACTACACTCCTTTGAGCTTAAGACATGATAAGGAGTGTAGTTACACACACATTTCCTTGCAAATACACTGCCATGCCTCTGTTTGTGCTCAGTTGCAGCAAAAGGAGAAATTGCAGGAAGCAGTGGCTGACCGGCCATCAAAGCTAGCCGATTGGCCACCGAGGCTGCCGACCGGCCATCAGTAGTGGCCAATGGCTACCATTTCTAGCCGACCAACCCTCAGCATGTTCTTGAGGTGAAACAAAAGCATTCTGGAAGTTGGCATAATTTTCAGAGGTCCAAAGTGTGGAAACAAAGGTATTTTGAGGCAAGGTGGTGGATTTCTGGGAGGACGCAACTGAGCACGCATATCTCCCTCGCCCGCGAGGCCATTTTTATCGCTTTGTTAGCTGTTTTAAGTTGATTACATGAGCTGTAATTAATTTAGCTTAGTTCATTTCGTAATTTTCTAATTAGCTTAGAGTAGCTAATTGATTCAATTCGGTTGTAACTAATTTGCTTAGTATAGCTAGTTTCAATTGTGTTGTAATATTTAATTAGCTAGAATAGTTAATTAGTTGTGGTTTGTAATAGTTAGCTTAATTAGCATAGCTAGTTAGCTTTCATTTCATTCGGACCCTCCGTCGAGAGGACAAATGTTGTAATAAGTGTGGGTGTGTATGTGAATGTCTTCCAACCCTATGTCTTTCTCCCTTTTATTTACCAGCTTTTGATGGTTAGTTTTAGGGCATGTTTCAATTAGCATACTTATGCTTTGCATGCATGCATCATTCATTCGTATTGCATGCACCGGGCTCGGCGCATCATTCAAACTACATTATATTTCAATGCACTTACTTGAATACGTGTTTAACAGCATGTTATCAAGTGTTGCATTCATATGCCATCTTAGGTAGTCGAGCCTATCTCATTGCATTTTGCATGTGTTGTATTAGGCATTGTTGACATAGCTAGGATCATACATTGATTACTAACTAGCTTTTGTTTTGGCTCGGAGTACACTGTAAGTGTTTATGCTTTAACATCCTTGCATGAGTGTGAGTGTTGCCATGACAGCGTGCTTGCCATGAGGCTATTTGCTTAACTGATATAACTGCATGAATGCCTGTGGATGAAGGCTTCATTGCTTGAATTGGAACAATTCATCGAAATGTGAGTTTTAAGCCCACTTGAAGTGGCAAATCATCATGTTTTAAGCCCACGTTGTTTGGTGGCAAATCCGCACTTTAGCCTATTTGCGAGTAGCAACTTCAAACCATTTTCGAAAAACAAACATGAGATGTTTTGTTCCAAATTGAGTGATTTAGTCTATACTTGTGTGCTGTGCGCATCACATAGTAAAGTCAGTTAATAAACCGGAATAAGAACGCATGTGTTTATAAAAACAACATATCAAGTTAGTAGAGGCCGATCTTTGATCGGGCGAGCGGGGGTGCTCATTTCAGGACCTTCCCCTCTCGTACCCAAGTTCCCGAGCTGAGGCAACTTTGGTGATGAAGGATACGCGGCCTTAGGCACGAGTCAGGGTTTCCTAAATTTCCCAAAACAAAATATTTAGGTGGCGACTCTATAATCTGGCAAAGCAGTCCATGTTTGGCACTTCTTGATCAAAATTGATTTTCCAAAACGATTTGCTAGACTTGGACTCTTTGGTGATTTATCAGTCTTACATTGCACTTTGTGAGATTAGATTCAAAACCGTGACAGGAGTCTGAATTGTAGTAGCTAGAACCCAATTCGCGCCCTCGCACGCGGAGCGAGTTCGGGCGGTCTACAGTAGTTAATTAATTGGTTTGTAATAATTAGCTTAGCTTAGTATAGCTTAGCTTATTTATTTGGACCCTCTTTCGAGAGGGCGCAATGCTGTAATAAGGGTGCGTGCATGTGTGCATGTCTTCCAACCCCACGTCTTTCTCCCTTTTATTTAACTGCTTTCGGTGGTTAGATTAGGGCACATTTTGATTAGCATACCTTATGCTTGCATGTTTGCATCCTTCATTTGTCTTGCATGCATCAGGCTCGGCGCATCATACAAACTGCATTGTATTTCAATACTTATTTGAATACATGCTATCAAAGTGTTGCATTTATATGCCATCTTAGGTAGCCGAGCCTATTTAATTGCATATTGCATGTGTTGCATTAGGCATTGATTAACATAGTTAGGATCCTGTATATTTCTAACTAGTTTTCTATTTTGGCTTGGAGTACACTGTAAGTCTTTAAGCTTTAGCATACTTGCATGAGTGTGAGTGCTGCCATGTTAGCATGCTTGCCATGAGGCTATGTGCTTACATGCTAAACTGCATGAATGCCTGTGGATGAAGGCTTTGTTGCTTGAATTGGGACAATTTGATAAATGTGAATTTTAAGCCCACTTTGCGAAGTGGCAAATCATCATGTTTTAAGCCCACTTGAGGGTGGCAAATCCGCACTTTAGCCCACTTGCGAGTGGCACTCTCAAACCGTTTTCGAAAAACAAACACGAATTGAGTTGTTTAAATTCTTGCGATTTAGTTTATACTTGTATACTCTGCACATCACATACTAAGTTAGCTAATAAACCGGAATAAGAACACATGTGTTTATCAAATAACATATCATGCTTAGTAGAGGCCGATCCTTTGATCGGGCGAGGGGGGGTGCTCATGTTATGACCTTCCCCTCTCGTACCCAAGTTCCCGAGCCGAGACAACTTTGGTGATGATGGACACATGGCCTTTGGCACGAGTCAGGGTTTCCTAAATTTTCCAAAAATAAAATATTTAGGTGGCGACTCTGTAATCTGGCAAAGCAGTCTAGTTTGGCATTATTTGATTCAAAATCCGATTTTCCAAAATGATTTGCCGGATTGGACTCTTTGGTGTTTATCACTCTCACATTGCACTTTGTGAGATTAGATTCAGAACCGTGACGGGGAGTCCGAACTGTAGTAAGACCAATTCGTGCTCTCTCTGAAAGGAGGGGCGCGTGGAGAAAGTCGAGTCTACACCTTGATACCAAGCATCTCGAACATCTTCACCATCTGCTCTAGCCACTCGTCTGCCTTTAGTGGCTCCTTTAGATCCCCTAAAATCTCATCCTAATTTGACTGGAAGAACTCCCTCTTCAGAAAAGGCGGTCCTGTCTCAGCAACACGGACCTGGACTTGATTCTCTGCCCTGAGAATGTCCATAGACTCCCACAAAGTACCAACCATTTCTCGAGCCAAAGCGCCCATGGCTTGCTGACTTGCTAGCTCGGCCACGTTGGCATGGCCAACTCCCTTCTCTTGTGCTGGAATATTATCCGATAGTGGCACCTCCTGCCACCTAGGCCTACCACGCCTACCACCACCACGTCCACGTCCTGACATTCTAATAAAGGTAACACAATAGATTAGCACATTTACAAACGTGCCGAAGCTAATTCACTCACGTCCTAATACGGTGTACAACACATAATTCACTCCACATAAACACTTAATCACATGAACACAAACAAATTTCCTTTCTAGATAGTGATCGTCCCGTGACATTGCCAGAGTTCTAGTTGGAAATAGCAGTGATCAAGTGCTCTTCTTATAGGACTTCTAAAAACTCGTCGACCCAATCAATATCTAAGAAATTAAATCCCACACCCATGTAGTCACATAAACATGTTATCACATAGCATACCAGGTCTATTTTTACTATCATCAAATAATAGAACCCATTGTGGTAAGAACCACATCCCACGATCCCAAAGTATTCTAACCGGTAGCTTTGATACCAAGTTGTTACGTCTCGAAATAATTAACATTAACCCATCTCATAATAGAGCTACAATGATCAATAATCTCATAACTTCTAATTATTATATCTTTGATCATTACAAAAGATGACATATGCA
>JAPPVO010000010.1:98052958-98217689 GCA_030407325.1 Camellia japonica
AATTTATTTCTATGTTGTTTACATTTCAAATATGTGAAATTTTATACTATTAGAAATTTAAATTTTAAAAATTTCCGATTCAAAAACTATGTGAAATTTTAAAAATATGTCTAAAAATGTGAAAATTTAGAAGTTACATTTTAAAATTTAAAAAAGTGTAAAGTTTTATACCTTTTTTATTTTTCATAATTTTATATTCAATTAAAATTTGTTTGATAGATCTCAGCGATTAATTTTAAAAAATATAAATTTTATCGAAAACAAATGTGTACATTGAAAGTTATAGGATTTTAAAATTTGAAGTATAAAAAATAATGGTTACCATATAAATATATGGCTACCGCTTCTCTCTCGTCTTTAATTAGACTAGATGATGCTATTGGGTCTTGGTCGGCCCAATTCCGAGCCCATCTCAATAATTCAAACTATTCGATATGTAGATCTCGTTGAGTATATCATTCCTGCAAAAAATCACGTTGATCGGATATCGATAGATATTTGATTAGATTGCATTTCTTTAACGACAATTATGATTTTAAAAATAAATCGCAGTGATAAATGCATGTTGATCAAGTGGCTATTGATATCCGATTAACGTAATTTTTTACAAGAATGATGTACTCAACGAGCTCAACATATTGCACGGTTTAGATTGTTGAGACAGGTCAGGAGTCTAGCCTAAAACAGCCTAACATAACTATCCAATTCATTTCCAAACTGAAGAAGAGCTAACCCCAAGTATATTGACTATTTCAATTGTTCCACATAAATAAGGTAAACATATCTAAAATTTTGAAAAAGACTTAATCTTGGATGGCTCTATTTGCAACCAAAAGATTGGTTGGACAGCTTTACTTTATAAAATATTTTATTACTATTACGTCACTATTTAAAATGTTTAAAAAGTATTTGATATTAAAAAAAATACAAATTTTAATGATTTGGACACTCCATCTCATAATCAATTTCAATATTTTCTTTGTTCTTCTCTCTTCTCTTCTCACTCTATTCACTTTACATCTTCATACTCAATCATATTTTTCTTGAATCTATAATTTTCGCATTCTATTTCATATTGAAGTTAACAATAGACAATGAAGAAAACATTTCCAAGCTATTTTTTATCTTCATCATTTTTGGCCGATGGATTTACGTAATTTGTTTGGAAATTCAGTACCAAACAAATTATAATTTATTCGAAAACTTATTTTTAAAGAAATTTCATATATTCGGCACTGTGTTTTTAAATTATTTGACATTGTTCATTATTTATTATCAGAACAAATTATTTATGTTTGACTTTATATTTTCGAACATTTTTTTTTAACTTCTTTATATTCCAATTCTGAAAAAAAAAAAAAAACTATTCAGTATGATATTTCTAAACAAATTACATATGTTTGGAATTTGTTTCCAAATAAATTAAATTTTGTTCAGTATTAAATATTCAATATATATATATATATATTTGACTATGTGTTTTTGTACCTTTAAAATTTTAACTTCTAACTTCATGGGGGTGTACTAAATATATTTTATATGATTTTTGGGATATAATGGGTATTATTTGGAATGTCCAAACTAATAGAATAAATTTTAGTATAGGGACCAATTTTTTTGGGGTATAATGGGTATTATTTGGAATGTCCAAACTAATAGAATAAATTTTAGTATAGGGACCAATTTTTTTGGGGTAAATAGAGGCACCCTTTAATCATGTAAACAACTTATATGATAACTAGGGCGTTTGGTTTTATGGTTGTGTAGCACCTTTGTGGTGTGAGATTTTAGATTCAACTCTTATGAAGAGGAGTTTGATATCCTTTATAGTGATATTTATTTCTTTCCCATTATAGGGATTGCTTATGATTAATAGTTGTTGGGCTTGGGCTTGGGCTTGGGCTTGGTGGACTTAGTTTATTAGTTGACTTTGTAACTATTGTGGGATAGTAGTCTATTTGATGATGTAATATTTCATATATTTGTAATTATTCTTCTATCGATTGACAAGAAAAAATATATATATATGACGAGACTTTATTGATTAAGAAAAAAATTACGAAATCTAATGAAATACAAGTACATCAAATAGGATTTATGGGTAAAAATCTCTAAATTAAATCAGGCTAAAGCCTCATATTTTAAGTTCACCATTGAAGAGATGCCACCTCAATTAACTTATGCATATTATTAGATTTATTTATCTATAGGTCCTGATTAATAAATTTATCACTATAAATTTATTCATAAAAATAAAAGAGGTTGATATCAATAGGACTTAATAGCTAATAAGTCCCAAAAATAGGACCTATTGATAATTTATCCTGACTTATTTGGGTCATATTACTTCTTCATTTTCTGCATATTTTTTTATAATAAGCCAAAAAGCCAGCTTGTAAGTCACTTCCCAAAACAATCCAAGTCTATTTTAATGATCTAAATTGTAAAGTTTTTAAAGTTTATCGGGTAAAACATATTTGTAAAAATCAAATTAATTAGATATCGATAGTCCTTCCATTAAATCATATTTGTATAAAAAAATAAATGATAAATGTAATTTGATATATAAATGTGATTTGATAATAATAAAAAAAACCTACTGATAAATTATATTTGTATTATAAAAAATAAATGACTACTTTTAACATTATAATTGTCATCTTTTTTTTTTATTAAACAAATATAATTTTATCTAATCATTTAAATTTTCACTTAAATATTCTATTTAACTAATCTTAAAAAATTGACAATCCATATTGCCAAAGTTAGCTGAAAAAAACCAACCCATATAAAAATTCATGTTTTATTGTGATGGAATGGAAGTTTGTTTTTGCAGGATTTGAAGGGTTGTCAAGTTTGAGGAAGCTGGAGAAGTTGGATCTTGGTTCCAATCTCTTCAATGACAGTAATATATTTCGATGTTTGGGTGCTCTCGCTTCAATTAAGACTTTGATTGTTAGTTACAATTCCTTGGGTGGATACTTCCCTGCACATGGCACGTTTTCCCTCCATGCCTTTTCCTAGGGCTCCTACAATTCTATTCTATGTCTCTGTTTCTATATATATAGAGAGATTCTTTAATTATATATATAGTTTACGGAAAATTATTTAATACTCCCAAAACACTACGTGACTATACTCCAAATTAATCACCAATTACTTAATTTTATATTGTTCCTCTATCCCTAACATAAATTGTGGCCCCTTACACTTCTTCACCAATCAAAATCTTATGAAATATCACGTATCTATACTTTAATAATCGCCCATAATTTACTTACTCATATATATATTCTTAGTGCAGATTTAGTAACATTGAGAAACTTGGAAACGCTGGATATAGGCAACAATCGTTATCTTGGCTGTCTCCCAATGCAAGGTACGTGGCACAATAACTATATCTATCTATGTTTTTATTGTCAAATTAGTGGGAAAAATGTTATGAACCCCAAATAAATTTCTAAATATTTTACCAAACTTCTCACATAGTGTTCCACTTGTGCTATGTATGGATTATGTTTATAATTATTTGTATATATGTGAATTGCGATTTTTAAATGTCTTTTTTTTTTTTTTTTTGGCATAGAAAAAGGAATATAACAAATACAACATATCTTTAATCAATTATTTTATGTTTGCTTTTATTCAAAATTTAAAAATAATGTACGAGAAAAATTTATAACTAAATTAAGAAAAAATTTATTCCTAACGACATTTTTCTACTTCTATGTAAATACTTAAAAAAATAAACTTGAAAAAGTTAGTCAATATAATATTATAAGTAAAAAAATATGGTTAGCAATTATGCTTATATAAAATTACTATAGTTTTAATTTCAATTTTTATTTTAAAAGCATTTTATTTAGCTAGTACCAAATAGAATTTTTAGCAAAAAGGAAAGTTATAAAATTTTGTTGTAAATTTTCAAATATCTATTGTTAAATATTCTATTCTACTTATTTGTTTGCTTGCTTGCTTTGGGAGTTTTGATTTTTGATCTTTGCTCCACATTTATCATTTTGTTTTATTTTTATTTATTTTTCTTCTTATTTGATTTTCGCATCATATTTGTTTTATAGTGCATCTCCGAGTGTATTAGTGAAAATATCATGCACTTAAAATGCACAAAATTAAAATATATAGAAAAAAAGAGTAAGTAATTGTCCAAAACTAAAACTACTTTAAGGAAAAATAAAAAAATAAAGACAAAAATGAAATTGTTTGAAATATAAAATGATTTATTTATTTATTTTTAAAAATAAACTATTAAAGAAAACAAAGAAAACTATATATATAAAAAATACAGAAAATAAACATAAAATATAATACAAAAAATAAATAAATTATAGTGTTAGGTTTTTATTTTTAGCAAACCCGTTTGACAAAACTCCTTTGAGTTGTAATTTTATTCGCATTTTTATTTCAGTGAGGCTATGAGTTGTTAGAGGCGAATCAAACCCGAATCGTGCTTTGCAGAGAAGTTTGTGATGTCAATACTTTCAAGATTGCCACTTCGCTGATTATTACGGGGGTCGAGCTGCCCGGTCAGCTCGCGGCCGAAGCAAAATGCAAAAATGCATTCAAAGTTGCCTGTCCGTTCATGTTATACTTTTCAAGATTTTCCAGTTTTGGCCTTCCCGCTCGAGCAGGGAAATGGGCGCTCGAGCGGGGTTTGCAAGCTCACGGTATCTCTGTTTTGCCTGAAAAAATACTAGAAGGTGTGATTCTCCGCTCGATCGGGGAAACGGACGCTCGAGCGGGGAGCCTATATGAAATCACGAAATATGAAGTCTCCGCTCAAGCGGGAAGACCCACGCTCGAGCGGACCCCGCGATCCCAGATTTCTAGATTCATTATGGAGTTGGTTTTCTTCTGAAACAAGGTTTATTTTGGGTTTCTATAAGAACTGGGATTACTTTAGAGTTCTACAAGAAGTTGGTTTTCTACAAACAAGAGGTTTTCTACAAACAAGAAGTTGGTTTTCTTTTCCAACTAGGATTGCTTTGGATTTTCTATAAGTAGTTGGTTTTCTTCCAAAACTAGACTACTCATTGATTGAATTCCTCCAGATCTTCTTTTTGGTTCGTAAAGGTTTATATCTGGGGATATTTTATTATTTTCTTTGATGTTTTATTGAGTATTCAACTCATGGTCTAAAGAGAGTACATCAAAGATTTTTTTGTTATACACAAAAGAGTGAGTTGTTCTTCAGTTGTGGATTCTGAAGAATTCGAGCCTGAAGCTTTGGTGGAATCCGGAGTGGCTCATCAGAAAGACAATTCCGTGGTGAAGATGGGGTTGGAAGAGGCACATAGAGGTTGGTTCAATTAGGCGTTGTGGATTCGCTAGATAATTGAGAGTATACCTGTGTAATTCCTTTAATTCTTCTTAGTGGATTGTCTTGTGGCAGTTGCCCGTGGTTTTTTTATCACAGTTGGAGGTGTCCAATTGTGGTTTTTCCACGTAAAAATCATTGTGTCTCTTTCTCTTGATTGTTTGATTGGGATTGTTTTTTACTGCTTTTTATTGATACATAATCACAAATCAACATCTAGGGTTTCTAGATTTTTCATATAGGATTTTCAAGAAGTGAGACTCACAAACAAATTTTGTAAAATATTGTCTATTCATATACTTTTTGTGTATATTTTTTATACTTCTAATCCCAAGAATGACATTGAAATAGCCTGCACTTCTTGTATTAGGTCCATCTAATAGTTTTAGCAAACACAGATGTAATAAATTTCATAACACAAAACACAAATAATTGTGAGACAAAATATCTAAAAAAATGGAAGCAATGTTCAATAATGATGTAGAAGTACACTTGACGTTTTATTTGGAGGTATAACCAGATAAATCGCCATAGAAGGGGAAGACAACCTTTATTTTTCATCACAAAAATTACATAACTCAATATATAATTTTAATGTCTCTCACTCTTCCGCACATCCAATTCTCTATCAATATTAGAATGAATGCATGAACCAAAAAAAGGGGAACATTTGAGAAGACAAAGATATGTGATTTGAGACCTTTCAATTGCTGAATTCTATTAATTAACAGTTATTAGGCGTCAATGGTCGGACTTCTAAAATTTATTACTCATTAAAGTTGGCTCTTTGGTTTCATCTATATTCACTTGATAATTTGAGAGTAGATACGTGTCAAACCTTTACACAAACACTTAGCACATTTTTTTAGCGTTATTAATGAAATGCATAGTGTAATTTTTTTTCTCTCTTTTTTTTCTTCTTCTTGCAATTGCAACCTGTTATTTTTTAATAAAAAAATATATTTTTGTTAGATATTTTTTTAATATACAAAGTATTTTTTCAAGATTTTTTTATAAAAATAATTTAACAATCCCATCACTAACCATAGTGTATGAAAAAAGTTGAAAATGGTGTGGTAGTAAGTATGAGAGAAGTCAAAAAGGCTTATGGGTTGGGAGAAGTCAATAAATGCTGAGGTTTTTTTTTAAATCAAAAAATTAGAAAATTAAGATTAGAATATTGGAGCTTCCACAAGGCTTGTGGGTTAGAAACCTCTTTTCCCTTATATAATATATAGATAGATAGATAGATAGGGCTGAGAAAAAAATTGAAAAAGCCTCAAACCAAACCAATCTAGACTGTGTAGTTTGGTTTGATTTTCTCAGTACACAGTTCAGTCTTGATTATTAAAATAAATAAAACTTATTTTATGGTTTAGTCCATAATTTCATAATTAGACCATTTAGATATATATATATATATATAATTTATTAAGCATCCAAATATCAGTATCAAATATATATGCATAAGTTGTAACTTTTTATTCTTCAAAGTTTGTTGTTATATCTAAACAATTACCTAAACAGAATTCTAAAAATCGTGATTCCAAATCATATCAAATTAGGGTTTACTGATTTGGTTCTAAAATTTTCATGATTTAGTTTAGTTTCAAATTTCATAGAACGTAATTGTTTACTCCTAAATTGAACCAATCCAAACCACTTTCAATGAAATAGCATTGTGCATGATAAATAACAAAATATGCAAGTAGTTTATTAATAATTAATAATATATGGAAAGGGGAGAAGAAAAACATGACTGTTGACCTCATTGGCACTGACATTTTTGTCCTCCTTTTCCAATTTTTGACATGGTTTTGGTGGTAGACTTGTAAAAGAATTTAGTTGCTACAAATTTTTATGTTGTATTTGGATCTTGAATTTGTAAAAGTATTTTTTATACTATATGTTGTTAAATGAAATTTTAAAATTTTATTGTAATGAAAATTATTATTTTGCAAAATGGAATGTTGCATTTTAATTTAAACATTCGGAGACAGTGCTATTGTGTTTATATCTCGCTATGTGGATGTTTTGAGCTATATTACATGGACTCGAGTCTGAGTATCATGTGAAGGTGTGTATCCAAACATTAGACCTTCATAAATTAAAATTTAGGATATTGGGATACGTATCCAAATTTGGATATAGGTATGGATGAGTAATATACACATAATACATATATACATATTATATATATATATATATTGCATATTATATAATTTTCTTAGATGAGACGAGATGTTGTAAATTATGTAGAAATATACTTGAAATTAAATAAAATTCAGGAAAAATATGAAATTTCTTTATCTAATTTATGTGAGGCTAAAATATTGTTTTCCTAGCAACTGTGAGTTTATTCTTCTGCATATATCGTCACAAATTAAATTATTCAAGTGTCTAAATTGTCACAAAACCTTAAATCAAAGCATAAAATAATAGAAAAGGAGATAAAATAAAGAGCAAGACCATAATCAAGAGAGAGATTGATTGAGAGGGGAGGAGAAGACCTGGTTTGGTCTTGCTATTGCCGAAATCGAAAAACCTTGAGTTCGCAACTTGCAATTAGGGCTACGAAAATGAAGATCAGGCCTTCTGTAGTCTTCTTCTAGGTATTATGGGTGATTCTATTTGTGCACAACATTTTGTCTTAGTACATACCATTTGTGCAGTTCAAATATTAACTTCCAAACAAAATATAAATATTCGAATATCTACTTCTGAACAAAATACAAATGTTCGGATAACAACTATTGAACATGATTTTTGTTTGAACAAATAGTTTTGTTTAGAAGTTGATATTTGAAAATTTTATTTTTGATTGAAAGTTGATATCCGAACGGCACAAATGGTGTATAGTGAGATAAAACATGGTGTAGGAATAGAATTACCCAAGTATTATCTTCTTTGGTTGTTGGAAAGTGACATAGCAGAATGCACACAAAACTAGATATCGTTTCAGTAGACGCAGATCTTGAATCCACAAGAAAGAAACCGTTGAATCTACAAGAAAAATAGAGTAACTTGAAAATTATATTGATAGAGAATGTCCTTGCCTCTAGGCTTACATGACTATTTATACCAGATAAAGTCTTGGTCACGAAGCATACTTGGAGACCAAATAATATAAGAAACTAATTAACTAGGATAGTACTAGTCTTGGACACCAACTATACTTGGAGACCAAATAATATAAGAAAGTAACTAGTTAGGATATTCTTTGGTAACCAAGGAAATTATATTCTTTAATAAAAATTCTTGCTATGAAGCACAAACACTTCAAAATAGGTGCCATAGCGGTGTCGGACACGGGGACACGCGCCAAACACGTTGGCATGTCCCATTTTTTGTTTTTTGTTTTTTTTTTTTTTTTTTTTGGTATGGGACACGGCAGGGGACACGTCGGGGTCAGAAAGCCCTAATTGAATCGCTATTTCTAGTCTCCAGAGCTCTAATCGAAGCCCTAATCAAAGAGAAGCAAAGACCTAGTTGAAGCCCTAATCAGAAAACCCTCATCAAAGAGAAGAAGAGACCTAATCTAGAATTAGAAGGGGAAAAAAAAAAAGAGAGAGAGAAGAGAAAAGTGAACCTATGATTCTCTTGCCTCTGTCTGTCGTCCCTTGCCTCCTTAATCTTTATTTTTTTTTTGTCGATCTCCATTCATCAAGCGAAGTCGATTGCCAATCTTATCTCTCGCTTCTCTCTCTCTCTCGTCTCTTTCGTCTCTCTTGTCTATTCTATATATATACACAATAATAAATATATATACAATAGAAAATAATAAATATATAACATTTTTTAAATATCATATTGTCATGACCCAAACTCACCCCTATAGGTTTAGCACTGTAACCAGCCAATAATCTGTGATTACCAAAGGCCTGCTTAACAATAATGACAATAAGACAATAATAAAAAATAAAGTCCAATGAGCTGTGAGGACTTAAATAAACAACACAAACTTTCATATACTTATATACACAACCACTTAAGTCCATAAAACACTTATATCTAGAATAAGACACAAGTCAGGCAATTAAATCCCATTATCAAAACAACACAAACCTAAAGCCTTGACTCATGACGGTTTGGAACCTCGCGGTGAGACACGGTAGCTGGCTTGACAAAACAAGGTTTGGGTCGACACCGCTAACTATGATTTGATGTCTGATCACCTACATATATATAATAAACAATGAGCTAGAGCCTAATGAATAACAACTGTGTAAAGGGGTTATGAATGATGTCCTTACAATAATTAAAATAGTCAATTCATGAATAGATCAATTTCTCAATCAATGTTTCATATCATATCAATCATTTCAATTCATAATACTAATACGTGGTACATCCAATAGCAGAATAATCAATAAGTCTTAAAAACCGAACAATCATTTGATGGCCATCAATGTAATAACAATAGTTCTAAGGATTGGAACTGACAGAGATCTCTACAACAATAACAATAACAATAACAATAACAATAGCAATAACAATACACTGTGGATGCCACAAGCATAGTTCAGAACATAGGACAATCATTCATCAATAAACATTATCAATTCAGTAAAATAATACATTTGTATTAATCACAAAATAATTATAATGGAACATAGCTTTATAACAGTGTTATTCACAGTGGGCTCCCTGAAACATGTGCTAAAGATGCACTAAAGATGCGGCGTTCGATCTAAACAAATAAATTCAAGCACAACAATTCAATTACATTCATATCCTTAGCCAATTTTATTTGATTCCGTTGTTTACTTATTCAATTTCCATTTGTCTTCACTCGTTCGGTTCTAACTTTTCATTCGTTCATTCCAATGCACTCATGAGATGCAAATGCACAAGAAAAACATTTTAAAACTACGCAAACAATGGCCTGGAAGGTAGAAAAATGATGCAAAAACAAAACCCGAGCCTGACCAAAACCGCACGTGCGGGATGCCTAATCTGCACGTGCAGATCATAGCAGATTCTGTGCCCTGTTTTTCGAAATTTTGTTTCATGTGTGAAGCTCAAAGTTTGCAATTTCAACCTCATTTTCATGTATTTCACTCCCAAAAACTCATATAAACATGATAGAATTCGGGCCTTCAACATCATATAGGAATCAAAGTTGAAATCAACTCCCAAATCTTCCAATTTGAGGAAAGATTAAAACTTCAATGAAATTACAAAACATAAATCATGTGTTGTGAAGCTTCAATTGTAAAGCCCATGAAGAAATCCTTTGGCAACTTTAGAAATTCATGAGACTCATGCAATAAATTATGTATAAAACAATAATATCATGTATATAAACAAGATCAAGCCATGCATGTTGAGTTTTGAGAATTAAATCATCTAATTTCTCAATTTATTTTTATTTTATTTTTTTTATGATTATATACTCTCAACTCCAATTTCTCTCCATGAATTCTTAATTACTCATGAATTTCCCCTTCAATTTTGAAAACCATGCAAGAAAATAAATGTATGATCACGAAATTCAAGAAAACATGCTATGCATGGTGAATTTGAGAGTTAATTTCCTTCAATTCTTGCCATGTGTGCTTATATATGCTTTCTAGGGTCAAATACAACACAACACATCCTCATTCAACTTCAATTCCATGAGATCATGGGTGTATCAACCTTATGTCAAGAAATTAGAAGAAGATTCATACCTTAGATGGTTAATTTGGAGAAGATTTGCTTGATTTCCCTTCAATTTTCTTTGATTCTTCTTCTCTCTCTCTTCTTTCCTCTCTTTCTCGAGCACTCTCTTTTCCCTCCAGATTTTCTTTTCTTTCTTTCTATTTTTTCTTGTTGAGTCCGAAAGGCTCATATTCATATATATATATATATATATAATATTTAATTAAATCAAATTAATTCGTTCTGAATCAGATTTTTATAAAACTTCATATTAAGTCCTAAAAATCATACTGATTATAATTATGTACTCCATTCTGGTTTCTCAAGCCTCTAAGGCCTTCCATTTGTAGTGTAAAGTTGCAATTAAACCACCCAAACACACCTTAGCAAAGCAGACGAAATAAAATTTCAATTAACCTTTCCAATTGGGTGTAAAAATGTCAATTAGCCTATTTATATTCCCAAGTTCAATTTCTGAACCCACCATGGTTGTTAATTTTAGTTTCAAAGTTGTTCCCCAATAGATAATTCTCTAATTTGGATAAATATGCACAAATTAAACTAGGCACTTTGCATAATTAATCATTATACATAATTAATAATAATAAAAAATAGATAAATAGAATACACATTTTGGGGTCATTACATCTCCCCACCTAAGAAGTTTGGTCCTTCAAACTTGTCTTACTTTGTATTAAGTTCGGATTAAATATCCCAGTGTCATACCATTATCTTTTTCTCTATTCAACGATCGTAACAAATATATAATTCATTCCTCAGTCATTTGCCAGTTCACAATTCAATTCAATCATTCAATCCAGTGGTTCATCACAATCGTCCAGAGTTATACAGATGTCATTAACGTATAAATTAAACCCATAAGTAAGCTCAGAATAATAAATGCAATATTGAAGGAGTCAATCGCATGATGTTCATAATTTATGTATCCCATAGACTCAACAATAAACTGCAGTAACACAGCAGTAACCATTTGCTCAGTCGATCAATCGCAGTCTTCAGAAGTTATTAGAATTATAAAGCAGGATCATGCTTCAATTCCATGGCAGCAAATTCCAAGTATAGTAACACGGTAGCAATTATTCTCTTAATCAAACAATCTCATGATAGTACAGTAATACGGGCACAATTAATCACATGTCGCACATTATTCATATATTCCCATAACATGACTTCCAAAATTTGATAATACCCAAGCAACCAATTCCTATCATAATACATGTGTGCTCAAACAGTCTATAGTAAATATTCAAATGCGCATTTTCAAATCATGCTGTTCGTACACTCAGTTTCAAATCAATCCATCATTGACAGTCCACATAAAGTTTTCAAAGTGCGGTAAATATTCAAACCAAATTCAAGTTTTCGGTCTATCAATTCCTTTAATCATTCAATAGTTTACAATTCACTTCAAAATCCAATTCCATATTTCATCTAGTAGTCATCCAGAATATCCAGTAAATCCAGAGATTATTCCTATAACAACAAATGTGTCACTGAGGTAATCAATCAGAAACTGTACCAAGTTATATACTTTCAGATGTTCACATGTAATTCATAGTCTCATGAATAAAATTGAATCGGTCAATAGGTTTCAATAGAGTACAAGGTAAGCAGTTACACAATTCAATCTCTCTTAGCTATATATTCTGGTCACTCGGTATAATTATCCCACCAATTCTCACAGTTATATAAAAATCATGTAATAACGGTTCATATTATCTCTAATCATGTCAAAATCAGATCAATAGGCATCATGTCATATTCAATATAGCAGTTTTCATATATGGCTCACATGTAGGCGTATAGGGCAATTATCCATGTTAGACAACTCACTTGTCAAGGTATTCAAACAGATCATTTAATCACAAAACCATAAATTCCAAGTGATAGGATTTATATATATGTAATTCCAAATAGAAGACCAGAAATCAGATTCAAATCATGTCAAATTCATAATCATATTTCAAGTCATATCGATATGCATCATGTCATGTCCAATCCAGCAGTTCCCGAAGAACGTATGGATTCACAATTATTCGGGTATCCCAGACAAGTCACCTAAGTACAGTCATGGTCTTGATAATCTAGTCAATAGGAACAATAACAATCATTTCGAGCAAAAGCATAGTTATATCAGTCCAAAATTAGCTGATAAATAGGTAGTTAGTCACAACAGCAAAGTCGCTTGGTGTTTCGTGTGTTTTCTGAGGAAGTTCACAAATCCTCTCTTACCAAGCATATTAATTTTTGGTCACCCCCTCCCCCCGCTTTTTTTTACACTGTAGTACAGAAGGTCAATCAAATTGTCCCCATATTTAAAACCCATGTCCATCATAGTTCGTAGCATAATTCCCAGTGAGTGAATATCAATCAATAGTAACAGTACCCAATCGGATCCCATAAGCTAACATCATACACAATTAATTCGTTACTATAACAAATAAATTCCCAACCTTACTTTACATACCATGTAGTTCTTATCAGTTTATCACATATCTTAAAGTGAATATTCACACAAGTTTGTTAATCTATAAGCACTTGCTAGTAGATACGTCCACTTCATATCAAAGGTTTCACAAACAATTCACAGTAAATAGCATTAACCCATGACACTATTTCACAGACGTCAAAGTTCCCAGTCCATATGCATAACAGTTCATATTGCAGTATCTGAGTACAGTGTGAAGGACTAACCCAACAATATCTCAAAATCCAACATTTATATATAGATACTGAAACATGTCATTAATATTAACATAACTCTTCCGAGTATAATAAAGTCAACCATTCAATTGTCGGAGAAAAGATTTCCAATCACAAGTCAGTATCATAATACAATCATGGTTTTATTTTTCATAGGAGATTAACAGATTATCAGTCATTTAGTTCATTCACATGCGATTTAGAAACAGTCAATAGTTACATTTCCTATGGGTGTCACACAAGTGGAGAATTCATATAGGCGGAGTCATTCATGCCGTGTAACCATTCCATATAACCAAATGATATCATACACATTTATGTTATCACAGATCCTCATAGGCAATTATCAGTCAAACATGGACAATACTCATCAAAAATTCATCAGTAATTCGTCTTATAAGAGACATACACCATACACCCTGTGATGACAAAATTTGATAAATTCTCAAATTCGTAAATTCCATTACGTACTCCCACGAGTGGTCAACATCTAACAATCAGTTCCCTCGTGTTCAGTATGTTCTCAATGCGCAAATCTATCAGTAACTCTCTAGTTTCATTTTTCAATAATTAACAGAGACTTCCAATTCCCAAATGGGTTCAGTCAATATGTTCACAAGTTATATGTAACTGTGGAATATACAATCCCCGTACTAATTCCCACATAACCATTTACACATAGGTCAAGTAATACTCGTGTCAGTTATCTCACTGTTTCGGTTAAACTATTCACCATTCTCTCTTGTCAGTCAATTCGGCATTAGGGACCTCAGATTAATCTACAGTTCTTGTTCTTTCCATTGTCTATATGTAAATAGAGGCAACAATAAACATAGGAAAACTTCTCACAGATTTCATTTTCATTTTCAGATTTGGTCATAAAAATAAAATAAAAAAAATTCACACATTCACATTTTTTTTTTATCACATATGCACACGACAGTTCCACACACACTCACATTTGTAGATGTAATGCCCTAATTTCTATTCTAGGACATCCTATAGCTTATTTGGACGTATGTGTGTGGTAGTACTCATGCTCTGATACCACTTTGTCACGACCCAAACCCGCCCCTATAGGTTTAGCTTGTAACCGGTCAGTAATCCGTGATTACCAAAGGCTTGCTTAACAATAATGGCAATAACACAATAATGGAGCCGGCGAAAGCCAAACAATAATAGAAAATAACGTCTAATGAGTTGTGAGGACTTAAATGAACAAAACAAACTTTCATATACTTATATACACAACCACTTATGTGATAACCCTATTCCATATCATGCTAATTAATCTTAATTATGATTGTGATTATGTGTTTAATACGATTTTGAGTGCCAATTGTATGATTATATGTGGTTTTGAATTTCTTTCTGTTCACTGTAGGAAAATCTGTCTGATTTTCTGCTTTAGAATTTAAATTGAAGGCCTTATTGGCCACAGAAATTGAAATTAACTACGTCATTGTGATTAGCATAATTTTTAGTGCCTATGGTGAAATTTAATTGAAAATTTATTCGGATCAAAATAATTAGATTCGGAACGATTAATTTAAGCTCCATTATTTGGCCTAATCAATTTGATTAGGCAAGCTCATATATAAGGGCCTTATTAAACTTAAACTCCTCATTTTGTGAATTCAAAAATCGGAAATCACACTCTATAGAGAGAGAGAGAGAGAGAGAGAGAGAGAGGAGAATTGTGTGTCTTGGCTCAAAGATTGGGAATTTGGGAGCTTAACTTCAAGAATTTGCTAGAAATTGGGAGCTTGGAACTCCAAGGTGAGTATTTGAGCATAAAATTCATGAGTATAAGTTTGTAAATTTGTGTATTCAAGCTAGTTGGTAATCAAGAACATAAATTGAGATGAAATTGAAGAATTTAAAGCTTATATGTACATGCATGCATAGAATTGCTATGAATTTGTATAATTGAGCATGAACAATATGATCCATGTAGGATTTTGGTTAAAGTTCATGCTTTTGATCATCATTTGCATCATCTAAGTTGAGAATAGAAGTGACATTCCACATGCAAGTGCAATTCATAGAAGCATGGGTGTTGAATGCATGAAATTGAAGTATTGAAGATGGAATTGGCAAGAGTTGTATGTGTACGTAATTAATTCATGGAAATTAAGCTTCATAATGTTGTAATCTAGCATTTGTATCATGTTAGAAGATGTGCATGTGAATATGAGTCATAATATGCAAGATCCATGGGTTTGAATGCAAGTTTGAGCTTCAAGCAGCTTGCTGGCATTTCCAGAATCTGGCATGTCTGCTCGAGAGGTAATGGCCGTGCGAGCGTGAAATGCTAGTTCCCAGCAATTTTGCAGACTTCGATGTCTGCTCGAGCGGGGATATTCACGCTCGAGCGCCAAGCCATGTAGTTTGACTTCCAGCTCGAGCGTCCGAAGTCACGCTCGAGCGCAGATATGAGGCAACCAGTACTTTTGCAGACCAAAGGGGTCCGCTCGAGCGGCAGAAACACGCTCGAGTGGGGAGCCCTGTTTCAGAAAATTTGAAAATGTGATCTATGTTTCATTTTCCGTTCTCTTTTATTTCTAAGCACTCCTAGGCATGCATTGAACATTATAAATGAGTTAAAAGAATAAGAAAGAAGCCTAAGAGGGATGTATAAGTTAAGAACGGATTGAAATCATTTGTGACCCATTATGTTTATGAAATGTGTAGGGTCGAGCTCAAGGGCAAATCTTCCAACAGATCACTGTGAGTAATATCTTAGTAAAGATATTTTGAAGAATGTTATCTGTTCAATTGTTTACTCTTGTTCGAGTTTCATAAGTCTGCTAACATGAATGATTGGGCCAAAGGCTGTTTGACATGAATGATTAGGCCAAAGGCCGTTTGACTGAATGATTGGGCCAAAGGCCGTTTGACATGAATGATTGGGCCAAAGGCCGTTTGACTGAATGATTGGGCCAAAGGCCGTTTGACATGAATGATTGGGCCAAAGGCTGTTTGATAAGAATGATTGGGCCAAAGGCCGTCTGACATGAATGACTGGGCCACAGGCCGTTTGACATGAACGATTGGGCCAAAGGCCGTTGGGCGTGAATGAATGGGTCAAAGGCCGTTGGGTATGAGTAAATTGGGCCCGAGGCCGTTTGATATGTCTAGAACTTTAGTCGTTTGATACATTAGATAGAAACATGAATTGGGCCCAAAGCCGTCTGACATAACTGTTTCAAAGTTTGTTCATATATCTTCTTTACTTGGTATTATTCACTGGGCTTTCGCTCACTCTCATTCATGTGTCTGTAGGTGAGCCAAGTGATGTTCAAACCCAGCCCCAGTGACGTATGTAAGAAGTAGCTACAGTTTTGAGGAGTCAGCCCATACGTCTCATGCACGAGACTAGTTTTCGCCCCCTTTTGTTCCTTTATTGTATTTTTGCTATGTCGGCGAAAACATTGAATCACTTTTTGTAGATGAGTTTTGTTTGGCTGACTGTATAACTGAAGTTCCTGGATATAGATTAACTCTATGTATATGTGTGAGTTATTATGAAATGCTTTGAATTGATTTTGTTATGCCATGTAAGCACAGTTCTATGGACAAAGTTTTAAGTTTTGCTTCCGTTTGGCTCCTTAACTCTGATAAGATATGTTTTACTTGGTTTGAGGCCGTAGGTAATCTCTTGATTACTGGCTGGTTATGACCTTAATCCAGAGGGGCGGGTTCGGGTCATGACAACTTAAGTCCATAAAACACTTATATCTAGAATAAGACACAAGTTAGAGAATTAAATCCCATTATCAAAATAACACAAACAAAAGTCCAAAAAAAAATTCCATGACATTTCCATAACATTAGATCACAGTATAGATGGGAAAACTCTGAATCACCCTAAAGCCTTGATTCATTATGGTTTGGAACCTCACAGTGAGACTGGGTTGACAAAATAGGGTTTGAGTCGACGCCGCTAACTCTAATATGGTGCCCGATCACCTACATATATATAATAAACAATGAGCTAGAGCCCATTGAATAACAACTATGTAAAGCGGTTATGAATGATGTCCTTACAATAATTGAAACAGTCAATTCTTCAATAGATCAATTTCTCAATCAATGTTTCATATCATATCAATCATTTCGATTCATAATAGTCATACGTGGTGCATCTTATAGCAGAACAATTGATAAGTCTTAAAGACCGAACAATCATTTGATGGCCATCAACGCAATAACAATAGTTCCAAGGATTGGAACTGACAGAGATCTCTATAGCAATAACAATACGCTATAGATGCCACAAGTATAGTTCAGAAAATAGGACAATCATTTAACAATAAACATTATCAATTCAGTAAAATAATACATTTGTATCAATCAAAAAATAATTATAATGGAACATAGCTTTACAACAGTGTTACTCACAGTGGTCTCCCTGAAATATGTGCTAAAGATGCACTAAAGAGGCGGCGTCTGACCTAAACAAATAAATTCAAGCACAAAAATTCAATTACAATAATATCTGTAGCCAATTCTATTTGATTCGGTTGTTTACTTATTCAATTTCCATTTGCCTTCACTCGTTTGGTTCTAACTTTTCATTCGTTCATTCCAATGCACTCATGAGATGCAATTGCACAAGAAAAACACTTTAAAACTATGCAAATGATGGCCCAAAAGGTAGAAAAATGATGCAAAAAAAAAAAAAAAAAACCCCAAGCCTGACCAAAACCACACGTACAGGATGCCCAATCCGCATGTAAGGATCACAGCAGATTCTGTGCCTCGTTTTTCAAAATTTTGTTTCATGTGTGAAGCTCAAAGTTTGCAATTTCAACCTCATTTTCATGCATTTCGCTACCCAAAACTCATATAAACATGCTAGAATTTGGGCCTTCAACATCAAATAGGAATCAAACTTGAAATCTACTCCCAAATCTTCCAATTTGAAGAAATATTAAAACTTCAATGAAATTACAAAACAAAAATCATGTGTTGTGAAGCTTCAATTGTAAAACCCATGAAGAAATCCTTTGGCAACTTTAGAAATTCATGAGACTCATGCAATAAATTATGTATAAAACAATAATATCATGTATATAAACAAGATCAAGTCATGCATGTTGAGTTTTGAGAATTAAATCATCTAATTTCTCTTCTTTTTTTTTTTTTTTATGATTATATACTCTCAACTCCAATTTCTCTCCATGAATTCTTAATTACTCATGAATTTACCCTTCAATTTTGAAAACCATGCAAGAAAATAAATGTACGATCACGAAATTCAAGAAAACATGCTATGCATGGTGAATTTGAGAGTTAATTTCCTTCAATTCTTGCCATGTGTGCTTATATATGCTTTCTAGGGTCAAATACAACACAGCACATCCTCATTCAACTTCAATTCCATGAGATCATGGGTGTATCAACCCTATTTCAAGAAATTAGAAGAAGATTCTTACCTTAGATGGTTAATTTGGAGAAGATTTGCTTGATTTCCCTTCAATTTTCTTTGATTCTTCTTCTCCCTCTCTTCCTTCCTCTCTTTTTCGAGCACTCTTTTTTCCTCTCCAGATTTTCTTTTCTTTCCTTCTCTTTCTTCTTGTTGAGTCTAAGAGGCTCATATTCATATATATATAATATTTTATTAAATCAAATTAATTCGTTATGAATCAGATTTTTATAAAACTTCATAGTAAATCCTAAAAATCATGTTGATTATAATTATGCATTATGTTCTGGTTTCTGAAGCCTCTATGGCCTTCAATTTGTAGTGTAAAGTTGTAATTAAACCAGCCAAACACACCTTAACAAATCAGACGAAATAAATTTTCAATTAACCTTCCTGTAGACGCGCCCGTGGGCTTCACTCTACAGTTCGGACTCCCCTGTTTTTGTTTTGTTGCGGTTCTAAATCTGAACCAAAGAGTCCAATTCTGGCAAATCGTTTTGAAGAAAAACAGATTTTTTGAAAAGTAGTGCCAAACATGGACTGCTTTGCCAGATTACAGAGTCGCCACCTAAATATTTTTAAAATAGGAAATTTAGGAAACCCTGACTCGGTGCCGAAGGCCACGTGTCCGTCATCACCAAAGTGGTCTTGGCTCGGGAGCTTGGGTACGATCGGGGAAGGTCAGCTATGAGCACCCCCTTTCGCCCGGTCCGAAGACCGGCCTCTACTAACCGTGATATCCAATTTTGAAAACATTACATGCTCTTGTTCCAATTGTTAACCTAGAATTACTATGTTATGCGCGCAGCAAACAAGTATAGACTAGATTGCCTAATTTGGAAACAAACATTGCATATCCGTTCGTTTTGAAAATGCTTCGGAATTTGCTACTCGCAAGTAGGCTAAAATACGGATTTCAACGAGTTTTTCCAACTCAAGCAATCCAACCTCCACCCACAGGCATTCAAACAGTTTATTTCATATAAGCACTTAGCCGTATGGCAAGCATACTGTCATGTTAACATTCACATGTATGCGAGATGCTAAAGCATAAATACTTACATTGTACTCCGTGCCAAAACAATAAACTAGTTAGCAAAATATGCATGACCTAGCTCATGTTAAGATGACTAATGCAACGCATACAGAGTGCAATTAGACAGGCTCGGCTATCCTAAACATGGCATGTGAAATGCGCGAGTAACACGTATTCAAGTTAGATTTGAAATACAATGCAGTTTGTATGATGCACCGAGCCCGATGCATGTCAACAAATGCATGGATGCATGCATGCATTGCATAAGGTATGCTAATTTTAAATATGCCCTAATCTACCGTCATAAGCAGGTAAATAAAAGGGAAGAAAGAAATGGGGGTTGGAAGACATACACACACTCACCCACACTTATTACAAATATGCCCTCCCTCGGAGGGACCAAAAGAATATACAAATTAATTAACTACGCAAGCTAATTAAAATATTACAAATTTCACTAAATTAATCAAATAAATTAATTAATCTAATTAAAGCAGTAAACCGCCTCGGGATGAGGACCGGATGCAACACGCGCTCGGGACTGGCTCGGAACCGCACTGCCATGCACGGATTGCCTCTGTTTCCTCTGCTCTCCTCCTCAGAAAATTGCCAAAGTCCCAGAAGTACCTCTTAGGGCACTGGGGAGTACCACCGGCTGGGGTAGAGCACCACCGGCTGAAGGAGGAGGCCACCGGCACAAGATTCATCCATCGGCAGCTTGTTTACTGCCGGTCAGCACTAAACACTGCCGGCCGGCACTAAACACTGCCGGCCGGCACTAAATGCCTGCAAAACCTGCAACTCACAGCAGCAGAGGGCAAATACTGGCATGGCAATGCAATTCAAAGCATGTATGCACTAAACACACTCCTTATCATACTAGTGACTCAAAGGAAGATACGCCTCGATTCTCGGACCACCAATCACGCATTTCCATGCATGATGGCCCAAAGAACCAAGAATGCAACTTTGATCTCAAATGCATGCAACTCATAGAATCAAACAAGGGTGCCAAACCTCCATCAAACTTCACTTCAAGAGGTCTAGCATGCACAATGCAAATGCAACTCTAAGCATGTTATCTAACATGCAACATGAACAATGCAAGCAAGCTAAACATGTTAGGCATACAACCTAAGCAAAGAAGCATGTAAACCAAGCAATGGAGTGGACTAAAACATGAATTAGGCTACTCCTAATTGGCCTAAAATCAGTGGCCAAAGTGCCTAGAAATGGAGACTAAACACACACACACATGCAAGTGTTATGGTCCAAACCCAAGGCATAAACATGGCAACCCCCAAGCACACTTGGAGATACCAAACAAGGGCAATGAGCACACATTGTAAAGCTCTGAAAATCATGCAAAACATGGTGCCAAACCAAGTCAAAGTAGACCAAACCAAAGCATGCAAATGGTCTAAGGTTCAAAGCAAATCAATGAGGGTTTGAACCACCCTTAGCACAACCACACATGACAATACTTAAGCAACTAAAATCAGAGTTTTAACACATAAAACTAAGCCTAAAGGACCACCTAGATGGCATCTAGGTGACATGAATTCAAAGGCATGCATTAAAGCCAAAACATGAAGCATTCAAAACATGTTTTTAAAGCATTAAAGAGGCAACTAAGGCAAGCATACAAGCACACCAAAGAGACTGAAATAGCATGCTAGGTGGTTCCAAGCCACTAAAATGATGCAAACAAGGCATGCTATGCATTCATGCTCTTAAGGCCAACAAGCCAAATACAAAGAGGCTATATAATGCACGCTAAGGTTGACCAAAATGACTATGGACAGACCTAAAACATGGCAAAATAAGCATACAAGCTTCACAAATGCAAGCCTAAAACATGCTAGAAACAAAGGCTAGCAACCTAGGCATGTTAAGGGACCAAAGAGGCATTACAAAGCAACTATGCAGAACATGCAAGGAGTGCTAAAACCAACTTATAACCATGTCATATTAGGGCATAATAAACATAAAATGCAACCAAGACATGCTCAACAAACATCCAAACATGGTGCTCCTTTGGAGACCAAAACTTGCCCTTTCCAAGGACATCAAGGAGAGGGGGTGGCCCTCCCCTTTTGGAGACTTCAAGGCACCATCTCCACCACTGAAATCCCTCAAGATTTAGTGGTGGAGAGGCCCAAGCACCAAAGTCTCGGATCTCTCACAAAATAGCACAAAAAGGGCCTTTTCAAGGCCTAAGGGTGGTCAAACTTACCCAAACCACCAAACACTCTTAACAAACAATAAAGAGGCTTAAAAAAAAGAACTTTTATGTGTTAAAGACTAAGCACAAAAACAGTTCAAAACTAGGCAAAAATGGAATGCAAGAATGGGGTAAAAAGAGCTAGTTTCTTACCTTTGATGACCACCTTCACAAAGGTTGATATTGTTGCTTCCTTGAGCTTCAAACCAGCCAAAAACTTCAAGAATAAGCTCTGATTTTTGTGGATACCAAGGAAAGGTGGAAGACTAGGTGTTTTAGTGCAATAATGTGAACCAAAACACCTAGAATACAAAAGAGAAAGAGAGAGATAGGATGTGTATCTATTTTAACCCTAAAAACCAGAGCTTGGTTCTCTCTAAAAATGGCTAAGTCTCTCAAGAACTTCAACCTCTTGAGTCAAGAGAAGAGGCATCCCTTGTATAGGCAAAAACTTACAAGTTAAGCAAGCCTAAAGGCTCATCCCTCCATACACGTGTATGGAGGGGAGCAAAAAGTGATACAGCTGTCTAAAAAATATCTGATAAAGCAGCTGCACAGTAGTCGGCAGGGCAAAATGGTCATTTGCCAAAATTGACTGCCGACCGGCACAAAAGAGTGCCGACCGGCACAATATAGTGCCGGTAGCAACACCAACCAGCCGGTGGCCTCTAGCCACTGCCGGTGGTGTGTGGGGATGCCTCACAAGGCATTCCCTGCCCCTCCAAGGCAAAGCACAAGTGTTTGGTGCAAAACCAGACACAAAACGGTCGAGTTCGGAGGTCCTGAGGCAAGGCACGCGCAGCCGAGAACTCCGGGAACTCCAAACGAACACGGACATGGATAATCACCGAGTGTTCAAGCGGTGACGTCTAGGTCTTGAGGACGGTCAAAAATGGGGTGTCTACAGTTGCCCCTCTTTGACAGAACTCGAAAGTCATAACAATGACGGGAGTGAATGTCAAAGCCTAGAGACGACCCATTTTTGACAAGGCCGAAGACTTGGACAAACATACAAAGCGCAAATGGTTGAACTCGCAAGCTGCCTATGTATCCCTTAGGAATCAAACCAGCGTAGTTCAGGCACAGGCATACAAGCCGCAGATAAGGTATGCGCCCGTAGGCGGGGGCAAGATGCAACTGACGATGCAAAAGGCCGAGCATAACTTATGATCATGCAAAGAAAGCTGTAATGAAGCACACATGCGACAGTTATAAGCTAGCATACAACAATTTACACTACAATGCAGAAAGGATGTAAGAGAATTATGCAAATTCTCAATACGTCTCACTCGGGAGATACAATACCTGCGCGGCCCGTCCGGTTGCACCGGCCTCAAATGAGCCGTACATACAATATCGTGCCTGCAAAGAAAGCAAACTTAACAGGTACAATACTGTTAGCAATATGCATGACAATGCAAAATGAATGCAAAATGATATGCAATATATACAAAACTATGTATGAATAATGCAAATGATATGCAATGCAGTTGAAACTATATGTAAACTACGTGCAGGGCAATTGAATCATGATTCAATCGTAAGCGGTTCGAAACCACACATATGTCAAATAGATTGATGGAGGTAACAAGTCCGTCTCCCATAGAACGATGTCTGATCTATGAGTACTTCGCACGGACACCAGAACAAGTATTGGGTAGAATAACATAAGGGGAAACGACCCGCTGGGGAGAGAATAATGATCCTAATGCCGGATGCAACAATTACACTACAATGCAATGGAAATGGATACAAGGGATATGGCACGCGGGCCAAACCGAATCTTGCCTAGGAAAGGCATGTACGCATACGAACCGCGTCTAACACAGGAAATGTGCCGCAACCCTCAAACCAAGCTCGTCAAGGAATAGGCGCGTACACAAAAACTGTGCTTCGACGTGAAAAGTAGGGGCACATACTAGACCAAGCTCAACTTGGAAAGGCGCAAGCCATAGATGGAAGTGATGCAATGGATGCATGCAACTACGATGCAATAGAAATGGATATGGATACAATGGATATGGCACGCGGGCCAAACCGAATCTTGCCTAGGAAAGGCATGTACGCATACGAACCACGTCTAACACAGGAAATGTGCCGCAACCCTCAAACCAAGCTCGTCAAGGAATAGGCGCGTACACAAAAACTGTGCTTCGACGTGAAAAGTAGGGGCACATACCAGACCAAGCTCAACTTGGAAAGGCGCAAGCCATAGATGGAAGTGATGCAATGGATGCATGCAACTACGATGCAATAGAAATGGATATGGATACAATGGATATGGCACGCGGGCCAAACCGAATCTTGCCTAGGAAAGGCATGTACGCATACGAACCGCGTCTAACACAGGAAATGTGCCGCAACCCTCAAACCAAGCTCGTCAAGGAATAGGCGCATACACAAAAACTGTGCTTCGACGTGAAAAGTAGGGGCACATACCAGACCAAGCTCAACTTGGAAAGGCGCAAGCCATAGATGGAAGTGATGCAATGGATGCATGCAACTACGATGCAATAGAAATGGATATTTACAGAAAATGCATGACATATACACTATACTACAATGATATGCATGACATATGCATGTGTTTTTTTGTTTTGGTTTTTTGAAATGCATGACATATGCAGTATATACGATGATGCATGACAATGCATGTTTTTTTTTGTTTTTTGAAATGCATGACATATGCAATATATGCGATGATGCATGACAATGCATGTTTTTTTTTGTTTTTTTTTTGAAATGCATGACATATGCAATATATACGATGATGCATGACAATGCGCTATGATGCAATGACTATGATTGCAGCTTTCCCTATCTTACCAACAGGGCGATATACTAGGTTGGTTCAGTATCCAGGATTGAGGCGTAAACACGCCGCTCAACCTATGGGGCTTCCATACAGATTTCAAGCCGAGGGTACACCCCCTGGGTATTTAAACCAGACTTTAGTCTCGGAAATTCCGAACCTTTGTGTTCTAGGCATAAGCCGTTCGAACTCTAGTTTTCACCGTCCCAGTTGGTCTTCTAGGAACTCACCGCAAACACAGACAGGTGGCTTTACCAGACCACCGAAAGTCGTTCGGGCAGACAAACACCAAAGGAATTGCACCTTCAGAGGATTTAAGGTCTCCTAGACCGGAATGCAAAATGTATGCATTGACAATGCATGTTGTTTTGTTGTTTTTTGTTGTGAAATGCAAATGATGCATGATGTTTTTGTTTTTTTGTTTTTTTGATTTGAAATGCATGACATATGCGCTACCTATAATGATGCATGACAATGCGATATTTACAATGCGATGCATGATAATGCGGATGAGGCACGCATGCCGATGTATCGAAGGTTTTGCACCCTCCAAGGATTTAAGGTCTCTTAGACCGTGCGTGTTTTTGGTCCCGCCGGACCCTCGTTTCGGGGCAACGCAAGTGTGGTGCGCAAAATAGCGCGATGAAATGCATGCCAAATGCAATGAGGGGCAACTTAACACACCGAAGGTCTTGCACCTCCCGAGGATTTAAGGTCTCCTAGACCACGCGTGTTTAAGGTCCCGCCGGACCGACTTTGGGGTAATGCATGATAATGCAAATGGAGTGTGCGCACCAATGCACCGAAGGTCTTGCACCCTCCGAGGATTTAAGGTCTCCTAGACCGGGCGTGTTTAAGGTCCCGCCGGACCCAGTGTGGGAAACGATACGAAGCATAAATGCATGACAGTGCTCGTAATAAAGCGCGTGACAATGCAGTCAAGCGGGTTTAAGGTCTCGCCAGACCGTGCGTGTTTTTGGTCCCGCCGGACCCTGCGTGCACAGGACGGTGTGATGCGCAAAATAGCGCGATGCGTTAAAAACACGAGTGCACAAGACAGTGCGATGCGCAAGATAGCGCGATTGAATGCATGCAAAATGCAATGAGATGCGCAAAACAGCGCGATGCGTTAGACAACGCAAGTGCACAAGATAGTGCGATATGTTGCATGCCAAATGCGATGGGCTGCACCTCAATGCACCGAAGGTCTTGCACCTCCGAGGATTTAAGGTCTCCTAGACCGTGCGTGTTTAAGGTCTCGCCAGACCGGGGGGGGCGTGTTTAAGGTCTCGTCAGACCGTGAGAAACCTCTCAACGTAGCACACGCGAGAGAGGAAACAAAAAAGCCTCTCAGCGTAGTACACGCGAGAGAGGAGAGACCAAAAGACCTCTCGGCGTAGTACACGCGAGAGGGGAAAGACAAAAAGACCTCTCGGCGTAGCACGCGAGAGAGGAAAAACAAAAAGCCTCTCGGCGTAGTACATGCGAGAGAGGAAAAACAAAAAGCCTCTCAACGTAGTACACGCGAGAGAGGAAAAACAAAAAGCCTCTCAGCGTAGTACACGCGAGAGGGGGAAAACAAAAAGCCTCTCAACGTAGTACACGCGAGAGAGGAAAAACAAAAAGCCTCTCAGCAGTAGTACACAGAGAGAGGGGGGGGGGGTGCGAGGCAACGCACATGGGAGACGCATGCCTATGCAAATAGGGCAAATGAGACGAATGAGACACGCGTGCCTCGTAAGAATGGAAAATGGAGTGCAATGAGGTACGCGTGCCTCAAAGGAGATGCAGAACAATGCGAGTGTGACACGTATGCCGCAAACGTAAATCAAGGCACGATTGCAAGGCAATGTATGTATTGAGGTACATGACAACGCGTGAAAACGCTTGTAATAAAATGCACGATAATGCATGACGGTGCAATGCAACGCACCGATCAGTGTGATGAATGTATGCAACACATACGGGGCAACTTTTGAATCTTGTAAAGACAAAAGGATATGAAAGGATACAATCTTTGCTTGAATTTGAGTGCCATGCACAGAAGACACGGTCCGAGGTCAAAACGGAGGCCGGTTGAGCATCGGGGATGCACTTTCTTGCATCTTTTTGAGCTTGAGACCAAACTCTCAATTTGGCCAAAACAAGGCCTTGGGAAACCACCGGCTGGGTGGGAAGGCTACCGGCTGCCACCGGCTGCCTAAACTTCTCCACCGGCACAATAATGTGCCGACCGGCACAAAATGCCTGATCGGGGGCAGATCTGCCATTTCACCTCAGGCTTTATAAATAGGGCTTCTAAACCCTATTTTCCACTTCCTCTTCCGCCGAAATCCTTCACTTTCTCTCTTAGAGCTTTGTTCTTCGATTTTTCGTCGATTTCCTCGTGTTTTCGCACCATTTTACCGTCGGATTCGCGATATTCTTCGCGTTTCGGACATTTCCACCCGATCGAAATCTCATTTCGGGATCTCCTTTGCTATTTTCGCCTTTTCGGGACTTGTTCCCCTCGATTTTCTCTACATTTCCGTGTATTTTCATCTTCCGGCCTTTCGGCCATTTTGGCCCGCTCGGTGATTGACTTTTTGTTGACTTTCACATTCCGGCTTTTCCGGCCATTTTCTCACCACCATTACTATGGCAGACGATGTTCCACATGTCGGGACTCCCCCGGATCACGAGATGGATCCCGGGGTCGAGCTCTTCCCATTGAGCGAGCGCCCATTCGATCCGGCGACCTATCGCCCGGCTATTCACGTGCTTCCACCAGATGGGCTCCGCCACTTCCGCGGCTTTGATAGGGCTCTGGACCCGGAGCTTCTCCTACGCGAGCCGACCTCGCACCTGTCCTTCGGCGCTTCCGAGGTAACATCTCTACTTTGTTTTATTTTCTGCAATGTAGAATTTTCTGTCGACTGCCGTAGCTAACTGCACCCGTTAACTGCTTAATTCTGACATGCCGTATACTGTAGTTGATTGTAGACAACTTCACAACTGATATCTACTTAGGACCGACATATGCACACACACTGCACCAGCCTCAACCGCTCGAGCACACGGCGCACATTGCACCTTACCGCGAACTCACCGACACCCGGCACTTATTTGAATCTGAAGAGCCTGCACGTATGCTAAACTTGCACTGAATCACGCAGACACGCTGACACATCACTCGCTAGTCATTCACTGAACATACCGGTACCCGGCATCTGTTTAAACTCTGAAAACTTGCACACATGCTAGGTTTACACTGATCCGCACAGGAGCACTGACACATCACAGGCTGTAGTCCACCTACTGGTACACTGAAACCTGACATTTGCTTGCATCAGAAAAACGTACACGCGTGCAGCGTGTTTACACTGCACCACTCAAAAACACACACGCATCACATATTGTAGTTTACTGTAAGCGCACCGGCACCCGGTTTCTGTTTGAATCTGAAAACTCGCACGCATGCTAGATTTGTATCGACTTTAACATGTTTCCTCAGAACTGTACATCTCATATTGCTTTGCAACTATTTGCTTGAAAACAGGGAGATTCCCATGCCATCCGCAGGTATGGGAATGTCGCGGCTCGAGATTGGTACTTGGAGCTTCCCGAGGCGGTTCGACGCATTGTGGACGATGCGGGCTTCGGTTCCTTCTGCAGGGGTCTGAGCCGGCTTACTGCCTGCAGGCCTCTTCTAGCTGCCCTGGCAGAGAGGTGGTGGGACACCACCGATTCATTCCACTTATCGGCGACCGGGGACATGACGATGACCCCTTATGACTTCTCGGTGCTCACCGGCATTGGGGTAGGGGGTGATCTGATCCCTTTTGACATCGATATGGATGAGTGGACCGCCGCTCAGGTCTACCTCCTTGGCGCGGCACCGCCTCTTGCGCGCCCCGGCTACGTCAGGTATTCTTGGTTCGAGGTGCAGTTCAGGGTCCAACCCCTCCTGTTGGCGCAGCTCCGATGACCGAGGCGGCCGTAGAGTAGTACGCACGTGGCTTTTTGATGTTTTTACTAGGGACGACCTCTTCGCCGACCGGGCGAACACCGTGCCTCTCTGCTACTCAGGCACTGGTGGACGTCCGAGACATCTTACGTTTTGATTGGGGTGGTGCGGCTCTGGCCACTCTTTACGGATACATGAGCTCAGTCTCTCGTGGCAGCGGGCAGTTGCTCGGGGGCTACTGGTGGGCTTGGGAGGTATGTCTTCTTCTCTGCTTTACATTTCTGCTCTACATTTTCTGTATTCTGTACTATACACTGGCTCACACTGACTGTATACTGTACACGCGGCACACACATACTCTGCTTTATACTGACTGTACACTGTTCACACTGTACACTCTGCAAAATACACACAACACACGGCTCTGTTATTTCTGCTTCACTCTGTATTCTGCTTTATCTGATGGTCATACTGACATCTGTTTTGCAGCTGTGGGTGTATGCCTACTTCCCCAGGCTGGAGCCAGTGCCGGAGACGGGGACTCCTCTGGTTATCCCGTTCTCCCGCCGCTACGACGGGCGATGCACCCGGAGGCCTCGGGATACTTTCAGCTTCTTTCGTCGCTACTTCGACACCATTACTGCTGCCGAGGTATGTTTTTCTTGCAGTTTATTTAAGCTTCACTTCTCCACTGTATGTTTGCAATACCAGTAGATAACAAACTGTATTTCAATTCAGATCACCTGGCAGCCGTGGGCTCCTCTGCCAGCGATGATGCGGGATCGGTTTGCCGGCGCCGTTGAGACCTCGCGTTACCGGATTTTGCTGGAGGGGCCGGTCTGTCGGGCTTGGTACCTAGGCGAGCGCTTCTTGCGTCAGACCTTAGGGTTACCTAAGCAGATAGTCCCGGTGCATCCTCCTGAGCATATGAGGGACACCGAGCGTTTCACCGCTGAGCAGATGGCGGACTACACCGTCGGTTGGGAGGCGGACGGCTTCTGCTGCAACACTTATGGACTTCTTGGTAGACGAACCAAATCAACTGTATGCCTTGGAGATGTCACAAATACCACAAAGAATGGTGATTTTCCAGTGGCACTGTGAACCACATTGTTGTAAGCAAATTCGGCTTGAGGTAAGGCATGATCCCATTGCTTTGACTAGTCTTCACATATGCTCGAACCAAGTTCCCAAAGTTGAGTTAGTCACCTCTGTCTGACCATTTGTTTGTGGATGTGAGGTAGAGCTTCGATTCAATGAAGTATCGAACATCTTCCATTACCTAAAAATGGCTAAGGAACTTCACATCACAATCGGAAGTAATAGATTAGGGTTACTCCATGCAAGCAAACTACCTCTTGAAAGAACAATCAAGCCACATGGAATGTGTCATGACCCAAACCCGCCCTTATGGGTTTAATATCGTAATCGGCTAGTAATCCTGGGATTACCCAAGGCCTCTGAACAAACAAATAATATACAGGGGCTAGCGGAAGCAAATACAAACATATAATCTCCATAGAGCTGTGTTGACATACATGGGCCTGAAATTTAAAACTTAATTTATATAATTAAAACATCATACCCACGTCATCATTCATATATATAGACCAACAAAAGGCTTGTTCGAACATAACAAAAGAAATACAAAAGATCTTTAACATGGTTCACAAAACTTGACCATTGTAAAATGGAAGCCTCTTTGGGAGGCACTGTGGCTGGCTGACAAAACGGAACTCCAAGCCATCAACTCTGAGCTTGGTCACGCGCCTAGTCACCCACATACATACATAATAATACGGTGAGCTAGAGCCCAATGAATAACAACAGAGTAAAGGATTTATGAATGACGTCCAAACAATTTCAAAATCAGAGTTCATATCAAAATTACTTCAGATTTATATAAGTAACCAGTGGTTAAGAGTAGTTATGTGTGGTACATCCATTAGCTATCATATCATCTTGGTCTTGGAACCCATATGCATAGTTGGTACCGACGACCCCAAAGGTCCATATCTTGTGCACAAGTAGCCATGGTATTGCTTCCCTTAGGCAAGGGCCATGTATAAACCACAGTATTGTTTCCCTCAGGTAAGGGCCATGCATAAACCACTGTATTGTTTCCCTCGGGTAAGGGCCATATGGTCATATGCCACGGTATTGCTTCTCCCGGGCGAGGGCCATGTGAACTAAGGATGACACAAATACATTTCATTAAATTAGACATTCATTCACTATTCATAACATAGCCTTTCATAAAACAGTTCATATCTTATCAATTTGAAAATACTTGTAATCAAACATAGCTTTACAAAGTTGTTACTTACAGATAGCTCCAATAGCAGAAGGGTTAGAACTCTCGGATCAACAATCTATGGCTCGTGACCTACACAAACACATAGCAGATATACACTAAAACACTTGCTCGAAAAAATACTTAACTCATTCCTTTTCGATCTTTGTGTATTTCTAATCTTTGTCCTCATTGTTATATCTTAATTAGGGCTTAGGAATGCCTAAAATGTGTTGAGGATGCCAAAATGCACTTCAAAACACTTAGTCAAAATTTCAAAAATAGGGCACTCCACTCGAGCTCAACTTCAGTCGCTCGAGCGAGCTACAAAGTCTGCAAAAGTACTGGTTGCATGATTTTTATGCTCGATCGACGCTCGACTATCGCTTGAGCCAAATACAGGGTCTTTGCTTGAGCGCAACTTCGGTCGCTCGAACAGTCTGTAAAACTTTGTAAACTTCTGGGAGCATGAATTTTACGCTCAAGCTTAGACTTCTTCACTCGAGCAGTATCACAAAACAAAGGGTGGTTGCTCGAGCGCAACTTCTGTCGCTCGAGCGGAGATGCAGAATTCTGGAATTTCCAGACTACACTCCCAGCTTCGAAACTCAATTCTAAGGCAACAAAACATGTTCTTTTAGGCCAAAACTTGAGGAAATACTTGTAAATTCATAGAACTTCATGATTTGAAACCATTTCGCAAAATCAAAGCCCAAAAGCATACCAATTATGCAAAACCAAACTTGAAACCTTCAAAACATAGCGTGCATGAATTGTTATGAACTCAAACCTTCCAAAACATGATCAATTGAGGTCCAATGGTGAGAAATGTTATGAATTCTTAAAACCATGCTAGAATTACCACATGCATGAGAGAAATCTTTGAAAACAACTTCAAAACTTCAAGAAATGCACATGCATGCATGGTTAACTCTTCTTTCTTAGTTCAATTCATGCATCTCATAGCTTAATTCCCTTGAATGCGTACATTAACCAACTAAATTACAAAACTAGAGGCTTGAATTCTTACCTTAGATGCTTAATTGAACTCTAGTTGGCTAATTGTTTGAGTTTCCAAGTCAAATCCTTCAAGTCTCTACAATATTCAAGTTTTGAACTCAATTTTCCTAGCTCTCTCTCTCTCTCTCTCTCTCTCTCACGTTTTGAGGCTCAAAATGATGAAGATGAGATGATTCTAAAATGTTGTATAAGCCTTATATAGGCTTGATTAGGGAGCTTAATTGAACTTAGTTAGAGGTAATCAATTGGTATTATTTTATTCTAATTAATTCGTTTGGAATCAAATTTTAATTAAACCCACCATGATTTTCTAAAAATTCTAAATAACACATATACTTAGTTAATTTCGTGATCGAATGCCGATAAGACTTTCAATTCGCATACCAAAATAGAAATACGAATAGATAGTCCTACATTAGACATAAATGTAAATAACCATAACTATAGACACCTCATTTTTTTACCGCCCTTAAAACTTGGGCGCCTCAGATTGGACACTCGATGATGAAATACTATGCTGTACATAATTTCCAATTTTCCCAGCAAGAAGCCTCGGTTTTTGAGTTTTCAGAGCTTAGAAACTTGCACTACCTTTGAACCAAAACCCTGATTTTTCCAAGCTAGACCACCCAGAGGCTTGTTGGCCAACAGGTAGCTGGCTAGCCAAAAATTAGTGGCCGGCCGTCCCCTACCTAGCAACCGGCCAAGTTTCCCAGCAGAACAGATATTTGCCTGCCAACTGTCCCCCTAAGTGCATGCACTGCACCAGCTAGCTCATACAAATATTTCTAAGATAGCAAAATGTTTTTCTATATATAGGGGACCTTCCCTCTTGATTTTAGGTTAGAAAAAATTGCCAAGTGCCCAAACCTTGCAATACACTCTCCCTCTCTATCTTGGAATATACATACACTATACATACACTTCTTAAACTAAAAATTTGAGGCTCCTTGAGCTAAAATCTTAGCCTTTGAGAGTGGATATCTTTTGGTTTGTGAACAAAAGAGTAACTCTTCTTCAAGAGGTATAACTTTGGCTATCTTTGCACTACTTCTTTCTTCTCTTTTCTTACTATTTTTATACTGTTTTGGACTATCTTTGATGGGCTGAAACTTGTGATTTAAAGCTACCAAAGGTGGAGGGGTTAATCATCCTTCCTTAAACCTTGTTCTACAACTTTTATCCTTGTGTTCCACTAATGCCCCCACTTTTGGCCACTATTTTCAGAGTTTTAGAGGCTAAAATATGTGGTTTGGAGGTCCAAAAGATGGAGGGTTAGCCACCCCTCCTTAGGCTTGCTTACTAGGTGCAATTTTCTTCTATTTTGCGTACTTTTTCTAGCTTTTTCAAACCAATTCCAACACTATTTTGGGTGTTTTGGGGGCTATTTTAATTGTTTAGATAACTTATGCTTTGAATATCATGCTTGTCTTGTTGTAAGTCCTTGTAGTTTTGGTGGTTTAGGCCTTAACTACCAACCTATTTGAGTTGATAGCTTTTATTTCATGTTTTTCATACATGTGATCACCTTTGCAATAATCATCTCTGCAACGTCTCTCCTTTCTTGGTTTTCTTTGTTTAAGAGTTGTTTCAAATGATTGATGGTTGTTTAAAGCATGAGAAAGAGACCTTTGAGGCTTAACGGTTTAATCTCTTCGGAGGTTCATTGCCAAGGCATTACATCTCTCTCATATTGAAGACAACCTCTTGTTTGGCACTTCTCTTCATTAGTGGACTTAATTATCACTTTTGGACAAAATGATTAAAGGATAGAAAGGTAATGTTAAAAGAGGCTAATAAAATGGGAACTAAAAGATATTAACAAGATATTAAAACTGAGTTAGGTTCAATCGGACGTTAATTGAACCTATTGTGCCATGACTCATTGCTTACTCTCTAGTGACGTTCAATGGTTCAAGGAACAATATCCACCACTTTCTTTGAGGTAACTCCATGATAAGAAAAGGGTGTTTTTAGTCTTTTATTTTCATTGATTGATTAAGCTTTTGTCCCATCGATTCATAGATCATCAGGCAACGAGTCTATCCCTCCTTTGATCAACTTCATGATAGGGGGAGGCAAAATGGACAAACACCTCTTGAAAACACTCTGTTTTTGCTCTGTTTTCTTTCTGTTGTAGTAGGGCAGTGTCCAAAAATAGTGGCCGGCCGACCACCTAATAATTCGGCCGACCACTTTTCAGGGCCGGCCGGCCACTCCATTTTAGACAAACAGTGCCATTTTCATGGCAGGACAGAGCAGAGGCTGGGATAAAAATAAATTAATTTTCTGACTGCAAAATAGAATAGTTCTGGCAGCAAAACAGAAGAGTTTTCGAGCGGATATTCTTGCTCATGCTTGTGCAACTTTTTGATTCCCATAGTCTTGTAATAATGTAATATGTTGTATTCAATTAGTAGCTTCATTCAAAACTTGTAATGGCTAGCTAATTAATTAGTTAATTTGCGTTGTAATAATTAGTTTTAAACATTCGGACATTCGACCCTCTTGTACGAGGGAAAACTTGTAATATTGTGTATGTCTTCCAACCCCTGTTCTTTCTCCCTTTTATTTATATGCTTACAATGGTAGCATCATGTTTTGCATATTCATAACATTACCATGATTTGAATCCATCTTTCCATGCATTTGGTTCAGTGCATCATTCTAACCTTGTGGTTGTCTCTTACTTACTTACTTACTTGAACACGTGCGTTACTGCATGCTATCAAATTGATTCACATACCATGTTAACTAAACCAAACTAAGTAGTTGCATTTTGTATGTGTTGCATTAGTCACTTTGCATATTGGAGCGTGCATTTTTCTAATTATTTTTTTCTTCTTGGCTTGCCTCGGTTGAGTACCAAGTAAGCATTTTTGCTTTAGCATATTGCATGTGTGTTAGTGTTGCCATATCAAGTGTGTTTATCATGAGGCTGAGTGCTTAATTAATATATCTCTTGAATGCCTGTGGATGAAGGCTTTTTCGCTTAAATTGGGATGATTTGATACATGTACATGTGAGTTTACTTTTTTAAGTAGCCCATACTCAAAACACCTTTTAAAACAAACGTGAAATCAGAACGTTCCAAAGTGGGCGAATTAGTCTATACTTGTGTGCATCACATAATAAAAATAGCATAATAATTTGAACAAGAGCATACAATGTACATAAAAATCACATCATGATTAGTAGAGGCCGATCTTTGATCAGGTGAGTGGGGCTAATTCATGACCTTTCCTCTCATACCTAAGTTCCCGAACCGAGACACTTTGGTTATGACGGACAAGTGGCCTTTGGCACGAGTCACGGGTTTCCTAAATTTCCTAAAAATATTTAGCGACTCTGAAATTTGGCAATGCAGTCCATTTTTGGCACTTCCGATAATAAATGGATTTTCTAAAGATTTGTCGAATTTGGACTCATTTGTGTTTATCTATTTCACATTGCACTTGTGAAAACAGATTCAGAATCACAGGAGCCCGAACGGTAGGGCTATCGTATCCGAGGTGACTATAACCCTCCGAGGACCACGAAAAGCAAGCTATAATAACACATGCAATTAACGTAGTATTTCATTTTAATTACTTATTAGGCCTTCTTAAACAAAGATTATAAGCTAATCACAAGTCAGGGTTGTTATAGAATGTGTTCGATGTCTTTTGACAAGGAATGAAATGAGCCATCTTAGAAAACCTGTCAACAACCACAAATACAAAATCTACTCCTTATTGGGTACAAACGAGTCCCAACACAAAATCTATAGAAAAGTCTTTCCATATATTGTTAAAAATAGGTGAAGGCATATAAAGACCAGCATTTTGAGACTAAGCTTTAGATACCTGACATGTGTAGCACTTCTTTTCGGAATTCCCAACATCTCGCTTCGATTGAGGTCAAATGTAACATTCTTCCAAGCTTGCTACGGTCTTGTCTCTACCCAAGTGTCCACTCAATCCTCCTCTATGTAGGTCTGTGATTAGCTTTTCTTGAAGTGATGTCTTGGGAATACAAAGACGATTTCCCTTGAATAAGTATCCCTTAGTGACATGAACATCACTAACAGACTGATTCTTTTTACATTTGCCCCACATCTCTCTAAAATCTTCATATTCTTGGTACAGCTCCTTCAAAAACTCAAATGCAACAATCTCATGGGTCAATGTAACTAGCAAATTTGCATGACGGTTCAATGCATCTACAACTCGGTTCAAAGTCCCTGACTTGTGCCGAATGGTGAAACGAAACTTCTAAAGCAATGTGGACCATCTGACATGCATGTTGCTTAGGTGCTTCTGACTGTTGATGAATTTTAATGCATGATGATCTGTGTATAGGACAAAGTCCCATTGCATTAGGTAATGTTCCCAATGCTTGAGAGCTCGCTCCACCACATAAAACTCTTGGTCATAAGTACTCCACTTTTGTCGGGCTTCACTTAGCTTTCACTAAAGAAAGCCACCGGCCTCTTCTCTTGTGAAAGAATTGCTCCAATTTCTACACCACTAGCATCACACTCCACCTCAAAAATATTTTCGAAGCTAGGTAGAGCTAATACTAGCACAGTGCAAAGCTTCTCTTTAATTAAAGCAAAGCTCTTCTCAGCATCTTCTTCCTAAAAAAAACTTCCCCTTCATCGTGCAGTCTGTGATTGGCGCCATGATTGAAACTGCACTTCTTGAGATTAACAAAAAACTTGTTCTCCTGCAAAACTATTAGCACTTGCCGCAAATGCTCTATATGGTTTCTTTCAGATTTGCTATAAATTAGGATATTATCAAAATAAACAACTACAATTTTTCTAGTAAATGGCTTCAATAACTGATTCATAACCCCCATAAAAGTACTAGGAGCATTAGAAAGTTTGAATGGCATAACCAATCACTCATAGAGGCCATCCTTGGTCTTGAATGTCATATTCCATTCATCTTCCAGCCAGATTCGAATTTGGTGATACCCACTTCGTAAGTCAATATTGGAGAACCACTTTGAGCTTTCAATCATATCAAGCATATCATCCAAACGTGGAATAGGAAATCTGTACTTGATGGTGATTTTGTTGATAGCTCGATTGTTAATGCACATATGCCAACTTCCATCTTTCTTTGGCGTCAAAAGAGTTGGAACGACACATCTTTCACGAACATGCCCCTTCTGCAGCAACTCTTCAACCTTTTACCTTAAAATCTTGTTCTCCTTTTTGTTTATCTTGTAGTGCATTAAGTTTGGAAAATTAGCTCCCAACACAAAATCAATATGATATTGGATATCCCTCATCGGTGGTAGCTCATTGGGTAGTTCATCAATGACGAGCTTTTTAAACTCCTCAAGCAATGACTGTATCTTCTTTGGAGTTGGTACCACTACTTTCTTCTTTCTTTCCTTTACTAAATCTTTGTCAACCATCACATAAATTTCTTTTAAAGCTTTTAAATTTGTCACAAACTCAGCCTCTGAACTAGCTAAGGTGAGAAAAGACTATCCTGGTACTTTAGGTGATTTGGACATTATTTGTTGTGGTGAAGGAACCATAGCAATTTTATAAGTCTTCCACATAAACAGATGACATCCACATCAAACTACCAAGGCCTACCCAAACGTATATGACTAGCATCCATATAAATCATGTCACAAACATATTCTTTGTAATGCTTTCCAATGGAAATAGGGACTCGACAAATTTCAGTTACCTTCGTTATCGAGCCCTTCTTGATCCAACCAATGTTGTAAGGATTGGGATGTGGCTCAGTTTGTAGTTTCAAGTGCTCCACCAGTCTCTTTGGAACAAAGTTCTCACAGCTTCTACTATCAATGATCAAATCACATACTTTCTAGTTGACTGAATAATATGATCGAAAAATATTATGGCGCTGATTAAAATCCTCCGTCTTTGGTGTGAATAAAACTCATTGGACCACACAGTTGACTCGTTCTCCATCCTCTATGGTGAGTTTAGCCCCATCATATGGATCATGCTCATCATATTTTACGCCCTCACCGGCTCCAAAGTTATCATCTTTTTCCACTAGGTTGACTGGCCGTTGCTCTGGACAGACATTGGAACGGTGGCCGAGTTTGCCACACCTATAGCACTTCTTCATTGTCGGCTTGACATAAGGATTAGAAGCTTCTCTAACCGTTGAACTTGTTGCCAAGTTGCATCCACTATTAACACCCTTGGGTTGGCTTGCAGTAGTCGACGTTTGGACCATTTTTTTCTTTTCAGAGGTAGAAAAAGAAGAATCCGTAGTTTTCCATCGATAATCTAAATATGTTGGCTTGTGTTCCAACAACCCGGCTTTAAGAACCATGTTGTGTACTTCCTCCATGACCACAAAATTGCCAAACCAATCTTCTCTTGAATTGTTTGCTTCAATCCATTGAGATATCTGGCTACTTGTTGTCCTTCTGTCTCATTCAGATTGTTGCGATCTGAAAGTCAAGAAAACTCGGTAGTGTAGTCAAACACAAATTTGGAGCCCTGTGAGCAATTTTGAAAGCTAGAACAAAAATTGTTCGTAGTCCGGCGGTAGTTATTTGTCCATGAGAAGCTGTTTCATCCATCGCCAAGCCCAAATTGGGTCCTTTTCTTGTCATTGTCTAGTTCTTTGTAATTGGTCCCACCAAACTGCAACGCCTCCCTTTAATTTGTATGCAACTAGTTTCACCATCTTTGACTCTGAAACCTCTATCATCTTGAAAAACCATTCAACTTCGAAGATCCAATCTAGGAATTCTTCAATATGTAGATTTCCATTGAATTGGGAAATATCAATTTTTAACCGACAGTCATCGATCCATTGTTGTTGTCTCCTTGGTTGACGACCTCCATACTCCTTTTCAACCTCTGGCTTGAACCATTCACTGTCTGATTGATACCAGGCTAGACATCTCAAGTTGTTTTGGATAAGATGGCCTCGGGCAATTCCTCCGACGCAAACTCTGTCTCGGTTAATTGGTTGGCCTTGGGCAACTCCCTTAGAACATGCCCGATCAACCACTGGTGGTCTATTGTTGGTATTGAGAATCAACCCGCAATCATGTCACGAATCTCGTTCAATTGTCGTTGTCTCTCAAATGCTTCCCACAAAGCACCAACCCCACGATCATCGTTAGTAGGGTTTGTGTGTACTTCTCTGTCTTGTGCCATTAAACTAGCCAAATCTTTGCTCTGATATCACTTGACACAGTGGAATGCACACAAAACTAGATGTTGTTCTAGTAGACAAATACCCTTGAATATACAAGGAAAATAGAGTGACTTGAAAATTATATTGATAAAGAATGTCCTTGCCTTTAGGCTTACATGACTATTTATTCCAGATAAAGTCTTGGTCACCAAGCATACGTGGAGACCAAGTAATATAAGAAACTAATTAACTAGAATAGTACTAGTCTTGGACATAGTATACTTGGAGACCAAATGATATAAGAAAGTAACTAGTTAGAATATTCCTTGATCACCAAGGAAATTATATTCTTTAATAGAAATTCTTGGTTGCCAAGTAAAAATTGTCAAAAATTATCATTTCCCCTTTGGTCAATAATTTGATTTCCTTAACTTGTGTTTGTCTAATTGCCTCAAAAAATCTGCAGTCACTTGTTCTACATAAAAAAGTGAAAATCATCTCTCTCACCCTTAATCCCTCCCACGTTTCTCTCTCTATCTCTCTCTCTTCTTCCTGTGTATGAGACTGAAAGTCTTCTACTCAAGTTTAAGACTTAATGAATTTTCTATTTTGTATTTGTACAAAGTGACTTTTGATATATAACTTTTTAGGTAGTGAAATCCAACTGGCTCTGTATTATTTGTATTGCAAAATGTATCTTGCACAAATATATGTGAAATCCAGCTAGTTGATTTATGAGAAATTTGTTCAAAATCCCCTCATAATAAAACTTTCATGCATTAAGGACAAACATTAAAAATTTTAGTTGACACACCACTATAATCAAAATATCCTTAGTGACTAATTTAATATTTAAAAATTTAAAATAATATAACTTTTAATCTAAATGTCGCTTTTTACTTTATCTCACAATAAAATTTTACTCTGATTCATATTATATTTTATTAAAAAAATCTAGTATTTAAATAATGGAATACCATCATCATCACAAGCATCATAGTCACTATAATTGTTAATAAACAGTTACAAAAAACATAGCTTTAACCGAGTAAAATGAAATAATAACTTTAACGAAATAAAATTTTACTATTAATTTAAAATAGAGCATCAACAAATAATAGATAGATTACATATTATTATTGCAAACCAGAGTAAAATTTTACTCACTTTTAAATAGAGCATCAGCAAAATAAAACACTTGATACATATTACTAGAGCAAATCAAAGTAAAATTAATCTAATGGTAGCAAAAATACTGTCATTTGATCAAATTTGATAAATTAAAAAAAAATCATAATAAACGAAATATACATTGTTCAATATTCACTCTTATTTGAAAAAACTTCAATAATTATGTACTCGTCATCAGAATCAAAATTGAATTATTTTTTTCACAAATTCGGATGAATTTTAAAGTTGATGATCTATTGGGAATACAAACTCTATAGAATACAATCGATGAAGAAAAGAGCGTGTTGAAAGATTTGATTAAAATCTATACCATATATATCTAAGGGCAAGATCTTGCATGAAAAATAAGAAACAATTTTTTATTTGTCCTTGAGGAAGGAAACGTTACTTCTTGAGGGGGTTTACAAAGTAAAGTAGTTGAGGTTGTCCTTTGCACTAAAAAGGGGCTCAACAAGGGGGTTTCGGCCGAATAACCCTTGATTGGATTTATTCCATGTGACTGTTGTGTTGACCAAATTTAAAATAATAAATATATATAGACATATATTACAAATAAAAAATACATATGTATATAAAAAAAATAACAAAAATACACATTATATATTTAATAAATATTTAAATAAAGCTAAAAAATATATATTTATGTATTTTTTAATTATTTTAAATTATATAGACATAATATATAAGCGCTCCCCGAAACGCTCCCAACTTAAGAAACTTCTATATGTTCACGCTTCCGCACTCCCACTCCTGCTTCATGCAACTAAGATCCCAGACCCTTATCCATGTCATATCAGGTTGACACAGGTACTCTGATGATATAGAAGAGTCCATGTAACACATGTTTTGAGTTATAATTCCTGCATATTTTAACTGAATTATCTATTAGCAAGAGCTGATGATTTATTTCCTCAAACTTTTCATGTTGACACATACTTTCATGATGTCTCAATGATTTGTTTTCTCAAAATTTTCATGCAGGTTTTGAAAAGCTATCAGTTTTGAGAAAACTGGAGACTCTAAATCTCGAACATAACAAATTCAATAATAGTCTTTTGCCATCTTTGAGTGCACTTACATCCCTTAAGACACTTAATCTTGGTGGGAATAAATTTGAGGGATTATTTCCAGCTCACGGTATCTTCTTTTGTGTCATTGTCTCTAAAAATTCATGATTTTTTTTTTAGTCAAGAAATTGTTATCATAATTATAATTACATAATCATTCTTACTATTTTATATTGTTAATTGTTATTACTATGTTATAAGTTCATGACTTTATTTATTAAATATTGTTATTATGATGTTTCTTTGGGCAGAATTGGCATATTTGGGGAATGTGGAAACGTTGGATTTAAGTTCTAATCTAATTAGTGGGATCCAAGGTAAAACTTACAACTTCTTGAAACTTACATTCCTACCTCAAGTTTTCAATTAGAAGCGTAGAAGAACCATATGTCATTTGCATTGTAATCACTGATTTGGTTCATAATACCTCAGCAATATTATGAGCTGAACCATAATCTTGATAGGTATAAAAGCTCCTCCTAATGTGGGGAGTTGAGTCACTGGAAGTATACTCATTCATTATCATTATTTTCACCAATAATTCTACAGACGCAACCGATCATAGAATCTACCGTAGAAAATATACTTTGAATGACATTAGTGGAGTAGTCTTTTTAGTTGTGGGTCCCACGACGTAATGCATATGGTCATATTTATATATGTTTAATCTATTATGTGAGATAAAATAATGTTTTATGTGACATTTAGGTGCTGTTTGATAAAATTAAAAATTAAGTATTAAAAACTGAATACTGAATTTTTTAAGTTAAAATGCTATTTGATAAAAATTGAAGTACTGAATTAAAACAATTTGTTTGATATGTATAATATTAAATTTAAAATTTATTATTTTTAAATTATATTTTTCAATTTATATTATAATAGTGAGTTGGCAGTGGTGGTGGTGGAGACAACAATGGTGCCTATAGCACCAATGACAATGGTGGTGTAGATAGAGAGTGGTTGTGGTGATGGTAGAGGGGTAACGTAGTAGTGATAAAAATGGAGTGATGGCAGCGGTGTAATGATGGTATTTATTGTGGTGGTTATGGCAACGGTGACAATGGTTGTGAATATCAAGGGTTGTAGTAGTTTTTTAGTGTTGGTGGTAGTGGCAATGGCAATGTCAGTGGTAGTGGCAGTGGTGACTGTGGTGGTAGTGAAATGATGGTGGTCGTGGAAGGGTGGTGGGTGGTGGTGGTAGCGACAGCAGTGAAGGTGGTGATGGTAGCAGTGAAGGTGGTGATGATGGAGGCTGTGAGGTTATAATGGTGTATCTTGATACTTATGTGTAAGTATTTATAAATTCAGTCAGAATTAAATAAGTTTCCTATCACTTAAAATTTTCTTAATTTTTAACTTACATTTTAAGAGCTACTTAAATTTTTAAGTGATACCATCTGTGGTTATCAAACAAGTTTAATTGATTTTTACTTAATATATTCAGTTTTAAGTGTTGAATTAGGTTATCAAATACCACTTTAGTGTCAAAAAGCTATTTTACTCATTTGATAGCAATATACAACAATATATGCATACAGTGATAGTCTTAAATATGAATATATAAGAAGTGTCATATGGAAAGTGTCAGATATATATCTCACACCCTTGTTCAAGTGTTACGTGTCCGACATTGGTATTTTATTTATTTTGAGGAGTCCATGTAGCTTAATTTCTCCTTCAACCATTATTTACCTCAACTCTTTGCATTCTCCAGAATATATTATTTGGAGGACAACTCACTTTCTTCAATCAACTTGATTTTCTAGGATAAACTAAAAAATGACAATGATCTTTAAAAATAAAAAACTGAACCAAAAGTGGTAACTATGAACATGATGGATTATCATATGTTTTGTTTAATGTCGTTCTTTTAACCTTACAACTTTATTGAAAGATAGATCGAGTTAAATTTGCTTAACCTGTATCTGGGACACATCCTTTGTATAACAGTTGCCTCCAGAGAGTCATTATCCAGTGCTTCCTTACTAGAGTCAACCTTTTGGGCTGCAAAGCTCTATCTATTTGCTGGTGAATTTCTAGTATCCTTCTGGAAGGCAATCTGGCTGGCAACATACATTTGTACATTAACCTCTTCCAATTCCTTTAGAGAAAGATTCTGAAAATCTGGCATGCCAACATTGCCATTGCTTCTCCAATTTCTAGGAATGGATCAATGTCAATACCCATAGCCTTGTCTGCTTTGGTTGGGAATTTCAACCTTCCTTTCTTGATTTGTTCTTGGATCCTGTCTCGAAAAATCATACAATTTTTAGTTGAATGGGACCAAGAATTATGCCATTTATAGTACATTTTTCCTTTAAGCTCTTCAGAAGTTAGTATTTTAACTCCCTTAGGTAACTTTAAGAAATGTGCTGCAAGCAAATGATCAAATATGTCATCTACTTTTGTTACATCAAAAGAATACTTCATATGCAGGTCTTTCTTTTTAAACTGTTGGTCTATAGTTGTATCCTTTTGAATCAATGCTTCACGGGTCATGGGATCTTTCCCTATGATCTCTGCTGCATCAATTTTGAAGTTAGGGTCCCTATAATAGGTCTTATATGATGAATTACTTCGATCTTATTCTTCTTCAAGTAAATTCTCATATCTAGATACCTTATAGGTTAATTCCACCAAGTCTCGAAACTTAGTTGAATCAAACTTCTTTCGAAGCCTGAACTCCAAACCATTTTGAGCCAATCTCATAAACTCAGGCTTTGGTAGGATGACCTTACACTTGTTTCATGCTCTTTTGAATCTGGCAATGAATTGAGCAGGCTTCTCCTTAGGCCTTTGGCTCAATCTTGCCAAATCTGCCATAGAAACTTTAAGCTCTGTTTGGAAGAATTGGGCATGATATGCCTCCTCCATCTGTTGCCAAGTTTGGAGAGAGCCAGGTGTAAGGTTAGTATACCATACAAAGGCTGTCCCAGTTAAGGAATTTGGAAAGAGTCTCAATTTCATATAGTCATTATTAGTAAATTCACTACATTGGCCTGTGAATCTGGCAATGTGTTCTATCATTGACTGATTTCTATTTCCATAAAAGAGGGCAAAGTCTGGTATCCGAAACCCCCTCGGGTAGTCATGCACCCTATCTACCCACTCAGGGTAAGGCTTACGGTACACTGGCGTCTGGACCTCTCGAGCCATAGGTCCACACATTTCTCTAACTATATCAGTAATTTGGTCCCTAAGAACCATATTCTATAATTGTTGGACTACTACTGGAGGAACAAACACAGGGTTTAGTGGAACCCCATGTGCTTGAGGTCCTCTTGGCCCATAGGGAAATATATTTGGGACTGGTTGTCCCTGTGGTATTGGTTGCTGTTGAGGGTATGGTTGACCCCTCTGAGCCTGTCCTGCAAAAGGACCTGCGAAAGAAGAGGACCAGGTGCTGTCTTTCTTCCAACTACAAAAGGACCTGCGAAGGAGGAAGACCAGGTGTTGTCTCACTTCCAACTGCAAGAAGTCCTTCCAAACCCTTAGGTGTAAACTCAAACAGAGGATTAGTAAACCCCCCAGGTATGTTTTCGAGCATGGGATTTGGAAATACCCTCATACCATTGTCTTATGCTGGCCCAGATCCACCAATTTTATGGTTTCACTGTTAGATAATGGTATATTTTGGTTCACCAAAGGCCTCGAAAGAGGCTCATACCACGACTAAGGTACAGGTGATGGCCTTTCGTAATTTTGATTACTAGTCTGCCTATTAGTATGTCCATTAATTTGTATAGGCTATTTATCTCTAACCAATCTTTGCTGAGAAATACTTATGTTTTCCTCTATATACCTTGTAACAGTTGGCTGATGGGAATTCATTCGATCCATGAAGGATGTTGTCCATCTTTCCATTGTATACATTAACTGCTATCCCATGGCATCTACCAAGCCTCCCCATGGATTCATTGGGTGGGTAGACGGAACAGTGGATGGTCCAATTCCATGGCCTTATCCAATATTTTGAACATGTGGTGCCTGTTCTGAAGTGTTGGTCTGTTCGACCATAGGTTCTGATAAAACAGGTGCATCCAAATGACGTGGTATTCTATTATCCTCTGGGTTAGATACTTCTATATCTCCCTCGACAGCTTCTTCTAGGCGTTCATTTTATTCTTGTCTTCTACGTCTAGCCATTTCAATGAGTCCCACTAGGCGTGCCAACATATTTTGTATAGGCCCATCACAACTTAACACGTGGCAAGATGAGGGCAATGTGAAGAGTTAATTCAAGTCTCCAATCGAAATCAGATACGTAGCAGTTAGCATTGGTAATCATGGGTCTGCGTAGCACTGGGTCAGCTGAAAAATACAAGATGACGTGGCCTAACAGTTACTCATAAATTTAAATTCAAAACCAAAAGGGAAGCCTAATTGCAAGAGTGGCGTAGTGGGACTGACTGTGAAAGAACATGTTTAACAATCATGGGGGAACTGCTCGACGGTTGGAAGCCCACTTCGACGGTTACCATGAGAAAGTATAAATAGCAGGAAAGGCCCCAGAATGAAGGACCCAGACTCAGATCCACACACCAGTTTATTTACTTCATATATTTTCTTTCCAGATTTTATATTTCTAGTTCTTTACATTTTCAGCACTTCAATTCTAGTACTGCACTTCATCTTCCTAGGAGTAGTTTCAAGTAGTCGCTGCTGCAAACCTTTTCAAGGCTGGGTCATTTCATTTGTTGTTGGCCCCATAAATCTGTAATTTTCATTATTTATATAATCGTAGGACATGTGGCATCCTCCTACTCATTTGGAGGTTATGAGAAGTTATTAATCATTAAACATATGTGAAAAAAATGATGGAGAATGTGGAGGATCATGGGACATAATGTGGAAGAACATGGACGACAAAGTGGAGAACATGGAGCATGAATTGGAGGGTAAAGGAAGTTATAAAGACATAGAGGGATATGTGGCATTGTGGGAATAAAGATGGAAGAGTGAGTAGTTTTAGGTGATTATTAGGTAGTTATTGCTGGAAGTTTTTTCCTACAAATATTTTCCTATAAATAACCAATCATGGCTACATTATAAGGACCTAGACTCAAATCCAAATACCAATTTATTTACTTCATATATTTTCTTTTCAGTTTTTACGTTTCCAATTCTTTACATTTCCAGCATTTCAATTCCTGTATTGCACTTCATTTCCTAGAAGTAGTTTCAGATAACTTGTTGCTGTAAACCTCTACGAGGCTGGGTCAGATCATTATAAGTTTTCATTTTACAGAATGAAATTCAGATTCTGAAATTGTTCCCCACTTGTTGTTATTTACTAAATTCTCCTAAATAAGCCACTAGTAAAAGTCCTCTTCATTGAGGCTGAGAAAACTATAACACAATTGTCTGATAATTGGTTGGCAATTAACATTCTATAAGGACTAATTGATCCTTATTGGCACGCTTAAAATTACATTATTAACCTTCAAAAGCGAAAAAGCCAACATATATGTTTGGCAATTATGGCAAAAGGGCTTTCGAAGCAACTTTTGGCTAACATTGTGGTTATTCAAATTTTGTATGTTCTGGTTCACACATAATTAATGAAAATATTAATTTATGCTTCAAACCAATTATTAATTCTCCGAAGACACCAAAATCGTTGTTCATCAAATCAACTTTTGTAGAATACTAGTTACATTTTCTTGTAACAAATGGCTATAAAATGTTTATCAGTAAAGTCACTAATTATCATGCCAAAATAGGTATTATTTCATAATTAATTAATTGCCATTTTACATATATTTGAAGGGAGATACACATTTTGAAAGCCTTCTCGTTCCATGTTACATTTCGAATGTGTTTATTAATGACAAAACCACCCTTCGAAAGTCACATATGTTACTAAAGGATCTAAGTCGTCCTTCGAGAGTGCTCACGACATCCCTTCGAACCAAATCCAAAAAGTTGGATTAACAACCCTCACATGTTCTTAATAACATGCTTCGAAGTGTCTTGGGACATGCTTCGAAAGTAACCACAAAACCAAATGGTGATGGTTTTATGAATCAACTAATAACTATATTTTTGGCCAATATATTGCAATAACGAAATATTATTTGTTAGCCATTCCATCAAAGTCAACGTTTAATGTGATCTACAAATCCAAAATAGATTTTGAAGAACAAAAATCAAGGTATAGTGTGACCATGAAAATTTATACTTTTTGACACTTTGAAAAATGTCAAAAATTTTGAATTCATGAACAGTGGCTTGTTCATTCTGCTTGACCATGTTTGGTTTAAAAAAATGACTTTCTTCGAATTGATTTTCATAATTATTTGACAAAGTTGGCTATTTTTCCATATTAGCCATTAATGGCTTACGAAAATCTCTCATAGGTATGTTATTTTCATGACTTGACTCTCTAAAAATTGGTTTTTGGAACTCCCGAGTCATGCATGGAACATCACTCTTAGCCAAATTTGGTTCAAGAACATGCTCTTTCGTTATGTTAATTTCATAATTTGGCTATTTAAAAACGATCTTGAACGCCCCGAGCCATTGATGAAATTAACTCTTTGCTTTTGCTATTTTCAACCATGAAAATATTCTGAAACAATTCACTAATTCCGGCCATCAAAGCCTCAGTTAAAGACTTGGTAGTGAGAGTTGACAACTTATCATTTCATTGGCGAATTTCCATATCAAGTTGATGAATTTCTCCAATTAAATGGTGTCTTTTTTCTTCCACCAAATAATATTGTAAATGATGAAAGTTTATTTCATCAAGAAAATGGATCTTTTCTTGAAGATCCAAAATTTTTCTTTCACGCCAATATATTTCATTTTGACAAATTTGAATAGCAAATTCAAGGCGCTCATTTTCTCCTTGTCGTCTATGTCTAGCCATTATTCGAGTCCCATTGGGCGTGCCAAAAATATATGTTTACTTTTTTGGCTGTCGAAGGGTAATTATGTAAATTTAAGCGTGCCAGCAAGGATCAATTAGTCCTTACAGAATATAAATTGCCAATCAATTATCAAACGATTGTGTTATAGTTCTTTTAGCCTCAATGAATAGGACTTTTACTGCTGGCTTGTTTAGGAGAAAGTTGTGAAAAATAACGAGTAAATATAATTTAGAAATTGAATTTCATTAAGCAAATGAAAACTTACAATGAAGTTACAATGACCCAGCCTCGACGAGGTTCACAGGAACAGACTATTGAAAAACTACTCCTAGAAAATGAAGTGCAGTACAGGAATTAAAATGCACACGTGGCATTCTCCTACTCATTTGGAGATTATGAGAAGTTATGAATCATTAAACATATGTGAAAAAAACGATGGAGAATGTGGAGGATCATGGGGCATAATGTGGAAGAACGCGGAGGACAAAGTGGAAAACATGAGGCATGCATTGGAAGTTAAAGGAAGTTATGAAAACATGTCGGGATATGTGGCATTATGGGAATAAAGATGGAAGAGTGGGTAGTTCTCGGTGGCTATTGGGTAGTTATTGCGAGAAGTTTTTTCCTACAAATATTTTCCTATAAATAGCCAATCATGGCTACATTGTAAAGACCCAGACTCAGATCCACATACCAGTTTATTTACTTCATATATTTTCTTTCCAATTTTTATATTTCCAATTCTTTAGATTTTCAGCACTTCAATTCCAGTACTGCACTTCATCTTCCTAGGAGTAGTTTCAAGTAATCGTTACTCTAAACCTTTTCAAAGTTGGGTCATTTCATTTGTAAGTTCATATTTACTTAATGAAATTCAGTTTTTGGATTATTCTTATCTGTGAACGTTTATAAATTTCTCCTAACAAAGCCACCAGTAAACGTCCTCTTCATTGAGGCTAAAAGAACTATAACACAATCGTCTGATAATTTGTTGGCAATTATCATTCTGTAAGGACTGATTGATCCTTGCTGGCACGCTCACATTTACATTATTACCCTTCGAAAACCAAAAAAGCCAACATATATTTTTGGCACGCCCAGTGAGACTCGAATAATGACTAGACATAGACGACAGGGAGAAAATGAGTGCCTTCAATTTGCTATTCAAATTTGTCAAAATGAAATATATTGGCGTGAAAGGAAAATTCTGAATCTTCAAGAAGAGATCTATTTTCTTGATGAAATAAACTTTCATGCTTTACAATATTATTTGTTGAAAGAAAAAAGACACCATTTAATTGGAGAAATTCAACAACTTGATATGGAAATTCGCCAATGGAATGATGAGTTGTCAACTCTCACTACCACGTCTTTAACTAAGGCTTTGATGGCCGGAATTAGTAAATTTTTTCAAAATATTTCCATGGTTCAAAATAGCAAAAGCAAAGAGTTGATTTCATCAATTGCTCGAGGGGTTCAAGAGACCGTTTTTAAATCGCCAAATTATGAAATTAACATAACGAAAGAGCATGTTCTTGAGCCAAATTTGGCTAAGAATGATGTTCCATACATGGCTCGGGGGGTCCAAAAACCAATTTTTAGAGAGTCAAGTCATGAAAATAACATACCTATAGGAGATTTTCATAAGCCATTAATGGCTAACATGGAAAAATAGCCCATTTTGCCAAATAATTATGAAAATCAATTCGGAGAAAGTCATTTTTTTAAAACCAAACATGGTTAAGCAAAATGAACAAGCCACTGTTCATGAATTCAAAATTTTTGACATTTTTCAAAGTGTCAAAAAGTATGAATTTTCATGGTCACACTATACCATGATTTTTGTTCTTCAAAATCCATTTTGGATTTGTGGATCACATCAAACGTTGACTTTGATAGAATGGCTAACAAATAATATTTCGTTATTGCAATATATTGGGCCAAAAATATAGTTATTAGCTGATCCATAAAACCATCACCATTTGGTTTTGTGGTTACTTTCGAAGCATGTCCTAAGACACTTCGAAGCATGTTATTAAGAACATGTGAGGGTTGTTAATCCAACTCTTTGGATTTTGTTCGAAGGGATGTCGTGAGCACTCTCGAAGGATGACTTAGATCCTTTAGTAACATATGTGACTTTCAAAGGGTGGTTTTGTCATCAATAAACACATTCGAAATGTAACATGGAACGAGAAGGCATTCGAAATGTGTACCTCCCTTCAAATATATGTAAAATGGAAATTAATTAATTGTCAAATAATGCCTATTTTGGCATGATAATTAGTGGCTTTACTGATAAACATTTTTATAGCCATTTGTTATAAGAAAATGTAACTAGTATTCTACAAAATTTAGTTTGGTGAACAACGATTTTGGTGTCTTCGGAGAATTAATAATTGGTTCGAAACATAAAATTAATATTTTCTTTAATTATGTGTGAACCAGAACATGCAAAATTTGAATAACCACAATGTTGGTCAAAAGTTGCTTCGAAGCACTCCATCTTGCATCAACAACAGCTTCGAAGAAACAATATTGGTGGTTATGAACCTTCAATGTTGGCCAAAAGTTGCTTCGAAAGCCCTTTTGCTATAATTTTGTAATCTTCGAAGCACTCCATCTTGCATCAACAACAGCTTCAAAGAAAAAATAATGGTGGTTGTGAACCTTCAAAGTTTTGCCAAGTATTTCTAAGGATGTAATTCGTCATTTGTCGGCACTTTTGACCTTCGAAGGATGATTTGGTCCTTTATACCACCTTTGAAGCTGCTTATTTAGCATGTGTGACAGTTTGCTAAGGTGAATCATTGGCTTTGCCTTGAAAATATGAGGTTATCCTTCGAAGGTTCACAACCACCACCATTTTTTCTTCGAAGCTATTGTTGATGCAAGATGGAGTGCTTCGAAGCTTACAAAATTACGGCAAAAGGGCTTTCGAACCAACTTTTGGCCAACATTGAAGGTTCACAACCACCAGTATTGTTTCTTCGAAGCTGTTGTTGATGCAAAATGGAGTGCTTCGAAGCTTACAAAATTATGGTTAAAGGGCTTTCGAAGCAACTTTTGGCCAACATTATTGTTATTCAAATTTTGTATGTTCTGGTTCACACATAATTAATGAAAATATTAATTTTATGCTTCGAACCAATTATTAATTCTCCGAAGACACCAAAACCGTTGTTCATCAAACCGACTTTTGTAAAATACGAGTTTATTTACTTCATATATTTTCTTTCCAGTTTTTACATTTCCAGCATTTCAATTCCTGCACTGCACTTCATTTCCTAGGAGTAGTTTCAGATAGCTTGTTGTTGTAAACCTCTATGAGGCTGGGTCAGATCATTGTAAGTTTTCATTTTACTTAATGAAATTCAGATTCTGAAATTGTTCCCCACTTCTTGTTATTTACTAAATTCTCCTAAACAAGCCACCAGTAAAAGTCCTCTTCATTGAGGCTGAGAGAACTATTACCCTCTGAAGGTTAATAATGTAATTTTAAGTATGCCAGGAAGGATCAATTAGTCCTTACAAAATGTTAATTGCTAACCAATTATCAGACGATTGTGTTATAGTTCTTTTAACCTCAATGAAGAGGACTTTTTCTGGTGACTTTGTCAGGAGAAATTTATAAACGTTCACAGATAAGAATAATCCAAAAACTGAATTTCATTAAGTAAATATGAACTTACAAATGAGATGACCTAGCCTTGAAAAGGTTTACAGCAACGACTACTTGAAACTACTCCTAGGAAGATGAAGTGCAGTACAGGAATTGAAGTGCTGAAAATATAAAGAACTAGAAATATAAAAACTAGAAAGAAAATATATGAAGTAAATAAACTGGTATGTGGATCTAAGTCTGGGTCCTTCATTCTGGGGCCTTCCCTGCTATTTATACTTTCTCATGGTAATCGTCGAAGTGGGCTTCCAACCGTCGAACAGTTCCCCCATGATTATTGAACATGCTCTCTCATAGTCAGTCCCACTACACCACTCTTGCAGTTAGGCTTTCCTCTTGATTTTGAATTTAAATTTATGAGTAACCGTTTGGCCACATTATCTTGTATTTCTCCGCTGATCTAGGGCTACGCAGATCCATGATTACCAATGCTAACTGCCACGTGTCTGATTTTGATTGGAGACTTGAATTAACTCCCCATATTGCCCTCATCTTGCCACATATTAAGTTGTGATTGGCCTATACAAAATATGTAGCCAACATTACCCCCCGCACTAATATACCCAATACTTGGTGATATTAGTGGAATCAAGGCACTTTACCCACGTCCTAGGACGTGCATGGGCTTCGCATCTTCTTAGAAATACAACCGTCGTTTATCATTACAACATTTGTATTGCATTAAATTCTCGTCTATGTTTTGAACATCTCTCACTATCTGAGCATTCGAAAAGGCTGATACAGCTCTCATGCCCAAGCAAACCTTTTCTTACATAAATCAAGCATACGAAGAGTTGTTAGATAATGATGTTCGTCCTCGAAAGAACTTTCATGCATTTATTAGCCACACATATCACCTCCATTTATTCAAGTGATGGAAGCTTTCGCAGATTACCAACCTTTAGAGCAAAAATCTACCAACCCCGAACCCTTGGACTAAGCATTTGCAAAAATGGATCACAGGGAAAATAGTGCGAAGAACTCCTCATCTTGAGGAAGCACAGGGATACAATCCGTCATTCTTGGCTAAAAGGGCAAAACTTTGCTCTTCTGACTGGCTCGAATGCGTGAATAACCCCCAGTTCCCTTCTTCTTTCGGGATGGATTCCCCTACATCTCCTCTTCCTCAGAACCCCCATTGGATGAATGAATTGAAACTTACATCTAGTCATAATTTTATGCTCATTCAAAGCACTTTATTGATGCTATTATATCATTCAAAACACTTTGTTGATATTATTCGAAGTATTTTGTTGCTTAGATTAGTAATGTGCTTGCTTCAACCTTTCAAAAAATTCAAGTAAACATCATTTTTAAGGGCCGCGGGAGGTAATGTTGGCACCATAAATCTGTAATTTTTATTATTTATATAATTGCAGGACATGTGACATTCTCCTACTCATTTGGAGATTATGAGAAGTTATGAATCATTAAACATATGTGAAAAAAAATGATAGAGAATGTGGAGGATCATGGAACATAATGTGGAAGAACATGGAGGACAAAATGGAGAACATAGAGCATGAATTGGAGGTTAAAAGAAGTTATGAAGACATGAAGGGATATGTGGCATTATGGGAATGAAGATGGAAGAGTGGATAGTTTTAAGTGATTATTGGGTAGTTATTGCTGGAAGTTTTTTCCTACAAATATTTGCCTATAAATAGCCAATCATGGCTACATTGTAAGGACCCAGACTCAAATCCACATACTGGTTTATTTACTTCATATATTTTGTTTCCAATTTTTATACTTCTAGTTCTTTACACTTTCAGCACTTCGATTCCTGTACTGCACTTCATCTCCTGTACTGCACTTCATCTTCCTAGGAGTAGTTTCAAGTAATCGTTATTGTAAACTTTTTCAAGGTTGGGTCATTTTGTTTGTAAGTTCATATTTACTTAATGAAATTCAGTTGTTGGATTATTCTTATCTGTGAACGTTTATAAATTTCTCTTAACAAAGTCACAAGTAAACGTCCTCTTTATTAAGACTAAAAGAATTATAATACAATCGTCTGATAATTTGTTGGCAATTAACATTCTGTAAGGACTGATTGATCCTTACTGGCACGCTCACATTTACATTATTACCCTTCGTAAAACCAAAAAAGCCAACAGTTTCTTTTTTTAGAATTAAAGTAAATGTCTATTCTCATGTTTAGTTCACTAAAAATATTGTGAAAATCGAATTACCAATAAAATTATCAATCCCCATTGCAAGTGAATGGTTATTCTATAGAAAAACTAAGGAATGACTATTATATTCTATTCTATGTTTATTTTAATGAACAAAACACTATTTAAATGTGCTCCCTTTTAATCTTTTATTTTAACAATGATTGAAAAATCTGTAATTTTGAGTCTTTATATTGCATAATTCTTAGCACAAGAAAAATTAAGTGAATTATAATCAAATGATTAAGTGTACAGTATATGTTAACAAAATTTGAATATAAGATTTTAATTGTTTGTTATTTTGCATCTCAAAAATAAAAAAAATAAACTTGAAAACACATAATTATAACAATATTAAAAAAAATAAGAAGTTTCATTTAAAATTTTTGCTTTGAACTTCAAAGTATCTTGAGCCAATATTACAGTAAATTAGTTTATTAGGAATTCAATTACATTAACAAAAACTCTCCTAAAATATATTGTGTGTGTTTGGTTTGAATATTTTAGATTAAATTTCTTTAAAATTAAATTTTTATTTTTCGTGCTTCTTTATTTTTAATAAATATTTTTAAAATTTTAAGCAGTCTTCTTTACTTTTGTCGTGAATACCATCAACCTCCCACCCTCGTTCGCCGAGAATAGTCCATCGACGCAATTCAGAAGCGCAGAGAGCGTCACTTTCTCGAACTTGACATTTTCCTTGTCCTTGTCATTGCTCTGTTTCTTCTCCCTCAGACCCGAAATGTTGCTCGAGCAAGCAATGTCTTCAATCACAAGAATAGAATTGCAGGGGGTTCTATTCAACAGCTTCTTCAGGTTAGCGTTGCTTGTAACCGCAGTCAATTCGAGGTCGTAAACATCGTAATTCAATTCATTCGCCATCGCTGCAATCATCGTGGACTTCCCGGTTCCGGGAGGTCCGTGCAAAAGGTATCCTCGTTTCCAGGGCTTTCCAATTCTCCGATAGTAGTCTCTCGATTCAGAAAACGATCTCAGATCATCGATAAGAGAGAACGATCTCAGATCATCCATAATGTCCTGCTTCTTGCTCTCCTCCATGGCAATAGTATCGAACGAGGCGGGATGATCGAATTCCATGATATAGTTCCAGTACGTTCCATGCTCACTAGAACTATTGGAATACAGTTTCCTCTGCCGATTTCTGGCCGCCGCAGCTTTCCCCTTTTCCATAACATGCTTCAAGTACTTCCTGACGACGATTTCACGGTTCATTTTCCGAAAAGTAAGCGTATAGTGCTTGTTCTTCTTCGAGCCGCCGCGGAAGGAATCATTTTTTTCGCTCTCGATGATGAGATTCCAAGAAACCTTGATGCCTTGGAAGTCGTCGCAGACCTCGACGCCGTTGTCGACACAGAGGACAGGAGTTTGGATGTCGCGAACAACGTTGGCCTTGAGGCGAGGGGCTTGAGAGGCGCAATGGTCGCTGAGGTAGGTCTCGATGGCGGAGAAAGCTTCGTGGTTTTTGGGTCCGCCCGTGAAGGTATCTTCATGGAATTTGATTTTGACAAAAACGTTCATGGAATTAACCAGTTTGTGAAAGAATTTCTCAACATAGCCTTTGAATTGGGTTGTGAGAAATTGTTGAAACATGGTCATAACCACCATAGAGGCGCCGATGGCCATGGCGAAGCCTATTTGGCTCATTCCAGCTCCTGCTTGATGCTGTTGAGCCCATTGATGCCCCATGAATGCCATGGTGTTCACTATCTTCCAATTTCTGACTATGAGAGAGAACTGAGAAGCTGTAGGCTTTTGTTTGCTTCACTAGTGGTTCACTTCACTTGGCTTGGCTTGGCTTGGCTTGGCTCTCTATGAGTTGCTCCTTTTATAAGAAATTATCAGAAACTTATGTGACTTGCCAGTAAATCTCAACCACACAATATAGCACTCTAGGAAACTTTAGGAAAATTTCACTCTAGAGGATCCTTGCTCCTTTATGACATTCATCAGGACCCTCTAGAGTGAAAAGCCTAAAGTCATCTCCTAGAGTGATCAATCCAATGGTTGACATTAAACCTCACCAAAACAACGTCGTTTTGGTGAGTAATTTGGAAAAAAAAAAAATCAATCCATGGCTCTTCTCTCCTTTTCTCTCTCTGCCTTTTCTCTTCCATTTTCTTCTTCAAGAAAACCATTCAAAATCAAGAAATCTCACAAACCCATCTGTTAGGTTTTTATTCTTGGCAATCCCGTTTGACAAAACTCTTTTGAGTTGTAATTTTATTCGCATTTTTATTTCAGTGAGGCTATGAGTTTATTAGATGCGAATCTAACCCGAATCGAGCTTTGCGGAGAAGTTTGTGATGTTAATGCTTTCAAGATTGCCACTTCGCTGATTATTACGGGGGGTCAGCTCGCAGCCGAAGCAAAATTCAAAATTGCATTCAAAATTGCATATCAGCCGTTGCTCGCTCGAGCCAAGGAGTGCTCGCTCGAGCTAAGACTTTCTCGCTCGAGCCAAGGAATGCTCGCTCGAGCCAAGGATTGCATCCATACAAAAACCTGAAGAAGTGTATTCCTCGCTCGAGCCAAGGATCCGTCGCTCGAGCCAAGGCACTAGTAGAAATCATGAAAATTACTCTCCTCGCTCGAGCCAGGAAAGCTTCGCTCGAGCGAGCCTCAGAATCCGGATTTCTCACGGAGTTTGTTTTCTTCCCAATCTTGGATTACTTTTGGTTCTCTATAAATACTTGGTTTTTCTCCCAAAACTAAGTAGTTGATTGAAGTCCTCCAGATCTTCTTTTTGGTTCTTAAAGGTTTATATCTGGGATATTTTGTTATTTTTTCTTTGATGTTCTATTGAGTATTCAACTCATGGTTTAAAGAGAGTACATCAAAGGTTTGTTTGTTATACACAAAAGAGAGAGTTGTTCTTCAGTTGTGAATTCTGAAGAATTCGAGCCTGAAGCTTTGGTGGAATCCGGAGTGGCTCATCAGAAAGACAATTTCGTGCTGAAGATGGGGTTGGAAGAGGCACATAGAGGTTGGTTCAATTAGGCGTTGTGAATTCGCTAGATAATGAGAGTATACCTGGTAATACCTTTAAATCTTCTTAGTGGATTGTTCTTGTGGCAGTTGCCCGTGGTTTTTTTATCACAATTGGAAGGTGTCCAATTGTGGTTTTTCCACGTAAAATCTTTGTGTCTCTTTCTTTTGATTGTTTGATTGGGATTGTTATATTTTGCTTATTATTGATACATAATCACAAATTAACATCTAGGGTTTCTAGATTTTTCACCATCTCTAAAAATCAATCCATGGCTCAAGAAATAGAAAAACTCAGAAAGGTTCAGTACCCACACGACTCAACCTGTTACAAAATCACCGACGAGATCGGCCGAGGAGTGAGTGCAATCGTTTACAAAGCCATATGTATTCCGATGAACTCGACTGTGGTAGCGATCAAATCAGTCGATCTCAAAAGCGTTCGTTGAGAAGCCAAGACAATGTCACTTTTCTCTCATCCTAACATTCTTAGAGCTCATTGTTCATTCATGGTGGATCATAGTCTTTGGATAGTCATACCTTTCATGTCCTTTGGTTCTCTTTAATTGATCATTACTTCTCCGTTCCCTGATGGTTTATCTGAGCCTTGCATTGATGTGATTCTCAAAGAAACTTTGAATGCTGTGTCTTATCTTTTCTCCCACATGAATTTTATTTTTATTTTTTTTCAAATCAATCCATGGTTTTTTGATTTCTTGAGCCATGGATTGATTTTCAGAGATGGGTTTGTGAGATTTCTTGATTTTGAATGGTTTTCTTAAGCAAGAAAATGGAAGAGAAAAGGTAGAGAAAGAAAAGGAGAGGAGAACCATGGATTGAATTTTTTTTTTTTTTTCAAATTACTCACCAAAACGACGTCGTTTTGGTGAGGTTTAATGTCAACCGTTGGATTGATAACTCTAGAATATGACTCTAGGCTTCTCACTCTAGAGAATCCTGACGCTTATGACATAATTCAAAGGGTGAGGTGGGATAAATTACTCAATACCTCAGTTATACCATAACATTATGTTCCTATTGATGTGATTTGTTGAACTAATAAAATTTTAAAAGATGTAGGCCTTGTTTGGTTTGATTTTAAGAAATAAATTTTAGAGAAAATTTTTTAAAATTTTGTTTAGTTTAGTGATTTTGAAAAAAAAAATTAAAATTACTTTCTCTTTCATACAGATCAATCAATCACTTTTTCTCTCTCCTTTTTCATTTTCAATCATTTTTTCTCTCGCACACATCTACTTAATTATAACAAAATATCCAATCATCTCAAACTCCCATACTCTAAAACTATTTCTAAAATATATAACTAACCAAACCAAACCAAACCAAACCAAGCCTTAAGTCCCATCAAATGGGGTCGGCTACATGAATCCTTCTTCTCCACGCGGCCCTATCAAAGGCCATTTCATTAGTCAAATTAAGTAGATTCATATCTCTATTTATAACGCTAGTCAACGTTAATCTAGGCCTACCCCGTCCCCTAAGACTTCCATCTACCGTTACAACATCGCATTTCTTCACTACTGCCTCTGTTAGTCTCCGTTGAATATGACCAAACCATTTCAAACGATTCTCTCTCAACTTATCTTCTATCGGTGCTACTCCTACCCATTCCTGAATACACTCATTCCTAATCCTGTCTTGTTTAGTCTTACCACATATCCACCTTAACATCCTCATCTCAACCACACTCATCTTATCTACATGTTGTTTCTTGGTTGCCCAACATTCCGTCCCATACAACATAGCTGGTCTAATAGCCGTTCTATAAAACTTACCTTTTAGTCTAGTGTGTATTCGTTTATCGTACAATACCCCAGACGCACTTCTCCACTTACACCATCCCGCCTTAATCCTATGGGCCACATCTGCATCAATCTCTCCCACTGTTGTGATAATCGACCCTAAATAACGAAAATGTTCACTCTTAGGCAGTTCTTGGTTCTCAATCTTCACTTCCCTTCTGCTTTCATTGTTACCGTTACTAAATTTACACTCCATGTACTCTGTCTTAGTTCTGCTTATCCGGAATCCTTTAGATTCAAAAGCTTTTCTCCAAATCTCCAACTTTGTGTTAACTCCTTCTCTAGTCTCATCTACTAACACAATATCGTCTGCAAAAAGCATACACCATGGCACGTCATCTTAAATATTTATCGTCAACTCGTCTATAACTAAAGCAAAAAGATAAGGACTTAAGGTAGATCCTTGGTGTAACCCTACAGTGATAGGAAATTCATTTGTCTCTCCAGCTGGCGATCTAATAGTGGTCACCACCCCTTCATACACGTCTCTAATCACGTCAATGTAGCCTTTTGTCATCCCTTTCTTCTCTAACACCCACCATATTATATCTCGAGGCACTCTGTCATATGCTTTCTCAAGGTCGATAAACACCATATGAATGTCTCTTTTCTTTTCTTTATACTTTTCTATTACTCTTCTCAAAAGATAGATCGCTTCCATTGTTGACCTACCAGGCATAAACCCAAATTGATTCTCTGACACCTCTGTTATGTCTCGCAATCGGCGTTCCATCACCCTCTCCCACACTTTCATTATATGACACATTAGCTTGATTCCTCTATAATTGTTACAATTCTTGACATCACCTTTATTCTTATAGATTGGCACTAAAATACTTTTCCTGCACTCATCTGGCATGTTCCTAGTCAACAAAATTTTGCTAAACAACCTAGTCAACCAAGCAACTCCCTTTTTACTCAAACACTTCCAAGCTTCAATAGGGATATCATCGGGTCCTAAAGCCTTATTTGATTTCATTCTAAAATATATAACTAAACAAATAAAAAAAGAATTTAAACTCTTTCCTTAAGATTTTTTTAAAAAACTGATCTCTCAAAACTAAATCAAACCAAATAAAGCCATAATAGTTATTTATTTATTTTTTAAATTATTTATAAAATTACTCAATATATTGTAGCTTTTTCTTCCTATCCATCCCAAACACTATCTTTTTTTCTTTTTCTTTTTTTTTTAAGCACCCACTACATGGCTACGCAAAAATTGCACAAGTTCGGTATAAAAAAAAATTGGGCAAATTACTAATATCCTTTTGGGTTTGACTAAATTATTAATTTTTTTTGAAATTTGAGAAATTATATCCCGTCCCTTAAGATTTATATTTGCATAATAAATTGTGTCCTGAGATTTATATTTGCATAACAAATTTTCTTCTCATTATTATGTAAATATAAATCTCAGGGAATAATTTGTAATTTCTCAAATCTCAAGAAGAATCCGTATTTTAGTCAAATCTCGAGAAGGTGTTGATAATTTGTCCAATTTTTTTTTTTACTTATTTACTTTTGTAAGAAAATAATAATTAATTTTTTTTCTTTTTCAATATGTTTAACATATTTTGTAAAAGTTTTATTTTCCGATGTATAAAAAAAAAAAAAAAAGTTTTATTTTATTTTATTTTAAAGGTAGTTTTTTTTTTTTTTTTCAGCATAAACTTTCTTCAAACTTAAAGGCCTTGTTTAGGAAGTTGGCTATTTGACTTTTTTGTTATTTTAACTTGGCTAAAACAGTTAATTTAGAAAGTTGGTTGATTTTTTATTTTTTTATTTTTTTATTTTTTTTGTAGCATGATTTGATAGTTGTGAGAAAAAAAATTAAAATAATTATGAGTTAGATGTGACATTTTATCTTATTAATTATTTTTGCTTATTTTGTTTTTCGGTGAGCTATTTTAGCCTAACCCACTTCCCAAACAAGGCCAAAATCTTTTTATTTATTGAAATAGGGAAAGATTATGGTGCACATCTCTTAAAGGGTGCATATGGTATGCACCTTATAACTAAAGAAAAAAATGATATAATTTCATACTTTTGAGTTAAAATTAGAGAAAAAAAATAGTCATAACCAAACAACACACGAAGCATAATCAAAGATCTCGTGAATTATAATTAAAATAAGATTATAACTAAAGAAAAAAATTAATCATAACTAAAAAAAATGAAAAAACTAAATGATGCATACCATAAAAATTGTGCATAGTAAAATTTCTCATTGATATAACTCAAATGTGATTTGCACCCAAGCAAAATCACTCCCACTAAGAGTTCGTTTGGGAAGTAGGTTGGTTTTTTAACTTTTTAATTTTTTTAATATTTTAGCATGGGGCTAAAAAGCCTTGTTTAGGAATAATTTTTTTAGTTTTTTTGACTTTTTGTAGAAGAAAAAATGTAATGATTATGGGTTAAATGTGATATTTTATCTTATTAAGCTAAAAAGTCTATTTTATCTTTTTGTAACTAAATAACCCAAATCCAACCCAACCTTTCTTCCCAAAGGAGTGCTAAAACACAAGAAAAAGGTATCTTGTACACGTAGATAGAGCCTCTCTTTAATCTCTCAATTTCTATTGGACCCAAGGAAGATCACTTCCACTATGTTTACAAGTCAGTTTATTGAATTAATTGCATCATATCATTTCTCCAATTTATAAATTACTTTTCAAAACAATCCTAAAATAATAATAAAAAAGATTGATTTTCTCGTTCTAAACTTTGACTACCGAAATGTAGCTTGACTTTTCGTGCTTCTTTCGGATATGACTAGCCCTACAGTTCGGACTCCCGTGGTTTTGAATTTGATTCTACGAGTGCAATGTGAAATAAATAAACACAAAAGAGTCCAAATTCGACAATTCTTTTAGAAAATCGATTTTTGGATCAAAATGCCAAAAATATACTGTTTTTCCAAATACAGAGTCACCACCTAAATATTTTTGAGAAAATTTAGGAAACTCGAGACTCATGCCAAAGGCCACGTGTTCATCATTACCAAGAGTATCTCGGCTTGGAAACTTAGGTACGAGAGGGGAATGTCATGAATTGAGCACCGTCGCTCGCCCGATCGAAAGATCGGCCTCTGCTAATCATGATATGATTTTTATCTGTATTATATGCTATTGTTCCGATTATTAGACTAACTTTACTATGTGTTGCACACAAGTATAGACTAATTTGCAAAAATTGAAACATTTGATTTCATATTTGTTTAAAAATTGTTTTGAATATGTACCACTTGAAAAAGTGATCTCATATGTGCATATATCAAGACATCCCGATTTAAGCAACTAGCCTTCATCCACAGGCATTCAAAACAGGTATATCACTTAAGCACTTAGTCTCATGGTAATCATGCTTATCATGGCAACACGTACACGCATGCAATATGTTAAAGCAATAAAAGCTTACCCCAATTCCCAAGGCGAGCCAAAAGAGAGAAAATAGTTAGAAAATTGTATAATTCTAACTAATGGAATATGCCTAATGCAACATATGCAATATGTAGTTAATAAGCTTGGCTACTAATATGGCATGTGGATCAATTTGTTAGCATGCGGTTTTAAACACGTTTTCAAAGAAGTATTTAAACGACAACGCTTGTTAGAATGATAAATCGAGCCATATGCATGCAAGACACATGGATACAAAGCATGGAAAATGCTAAAAGAAATATGATGCTCTAAGCTATCCATCGTAAGTAAGTAAATAAAAGGGAGAAAGGCGTGGGTTTGGAAGACATATACGTTATTACATTGTTGCCCCCGCATAGGAGGGTCCGAATGAGCCCTAACTAATTTAAACTAATTAATTAATTATTGCAAACCAAATGAATTAAATTAACTATGCTAGCTAATTATTACAAATTGGCACTAATTAATTAATTACAATACAAAAATAACTAACTACTTTAACTAATTATTACAAATTAGAATTTAAACAAATTAATTGACTACAATACCACATTAAATTTAAGTAATTAACTACTACAAGCATAATTTAACGAGCCCCGAGAGACGATGGATGATTCATGCATGCACACGGATTTTCCACCCAAAAATGCTCTCCATTTTGCTGTCAAAATGCTTTTGTTGCACAGTCAGGAGACTCATTGTTTTTTTGCCTCAACCTCTACTCTGTTTTGCAGGAAAAATGGTCACTACCTGGCTGGAAAAAGTGTCCGGCAGGCCAGAAATGGTGGCCGACTGGCCACAAATAGTGGCCTGCCGACCACTAATGTTGGGTTTCTCCTGCTATAACAGAAAATAAACAGAGCACAAACAGAGCATTCTCAGGGGATGCTTGTCCACCCTACCTCTCCTTATCATCAGACAGATCAAATGAGGGGTAAACTTGATTCGCAAGCCATTAGCTGACGCAATTTCATTGCGTGATGACTTATGAACCAAGGGATATAATCTCGATAAATGCACAATAAAAGACTCTCAAAACCTCCTCTCTATCATGGATTAATCAAGGGAAAGGGTTGACCTTGATTCTTGAACTGTTTTTATCACTAACAAGTATGAAACGACTCCAAACTCAATGGGTTCAATTAACGTCCGATTGAACCCAAACTAGTTTATTCTCTTGCTCCATTTTTAAACCATTGATTGCCCTCTTTGCCAATTAATTCCAATAATGAGCTTTAAGTCCACTAAATGAGGGAAGTGTCAAACCTAGTGTTGTTTTAGGCATGAGAGAGATGTCATGTCGTTGGTAATGAACCTCTGAAGAGATTAAACTATTAAGCACAATAATCTCTATCTCAAGCTTAAATAAATAATTGATTTGAAACAACTCTCAAGGCAAGGAAAAATCCAAGAAATGAGAGAGGTGCAGAGATGATTAGGGTTGAACACAAGTATGGAAAGTACTAAATAATGCTATCAACTCAAAAGGTTGGTGTCTAATGCCTAAAACACCAAACCTATGAAGACTATTACACTACAAACATGCAATACAAAACATGAATGAAATAAACAACTAAAAACAGTCAAACAAAGTGCTGGAATGAAGACAAAAATAGCTATAACAACAAGCTAAAATGTTGAGGGATTAAAACTAGCACACAAGCACAATGAGGGGGAGGCCAACCCCCCCCCCCCCTCTATAATTTTTGGGACTTCAAAACATGATTTTTAGCCTCTGAAAAACTCTGAAATTCAGTGGTAAAAAGCTCAAAAAAAGATAATGAAAAGATGGGGAACACAAGGGTAAAAGCCTAGGAAACAAGGGTCAAAGAGGGGTGGTCCACTCCTATATCCTTAATGGCTTTAGACCACAAGCTTCAGCCCATAAAAACAAGGTAAAAATAGCTTTAAAATAGTAGAAAAAGAGAATAAATAAATAAGGGAAGAAAGCTAAGAATTATAACTCTTAAAAAGAAGTATTCTTTTGAGTTACAAACCAACAATTCCACACCCTCAAGAGCTAAAACACAAGATCAAACACCTCAGCAAAGAACTCTCAAGGTTTGGTTTAGAGTGTCTAAGCAATGGATATAGAAGTTGCAAGGAAGAGAGAGAATTGTAGAAAGAGAAATATTTTCTAAACTTTTGTTCCAAAATTTTTTCTAACCCTAATTTTTTAGAGAGAGTCATCTATATATTGAAATATATGAGAGACCCTCAGAAATATCCATACAGGTACAGCTAAGGCAGTGCATGCATCCGTGGAGACAGCTGGCACAGCTAGCAAAAATATCTGAAATTTTACACAAGTGGCCGGCAGGCCAAAATAGTAGGCGGTTGAAGCCACAAGTGGGTTTGCATGCCGGCCACTAAAAGGGGGTGGCTGGCCACCAATAGTAGGCTGCTGGAGCCACTAGTGGGTCTATAGGCACCCAAATAGTCAGGCTTGAAAACTTACTGTTTTGGTCCAAAAATAAGGCGCAATGATTGTGGGTTTCTTAAGCTCAAAACTGAGATTTCCTGTTAAGGATATCGAGCATTTGGACAAGCATATAAATTCATCATTAGGTGATCAAATCGGTGGCGCCCAAGGCTTAAGGGTAGTCAAAAATGGGGTGTCTACACCAAATCCAATGAATGAAAATGTTTTAAAGCCTATAAAAATTGTGGATTATTTTTCTCATCTCCATTTTGATGACTATATTGTAATGTTCTGTAAAGTCGCTTAGGAAAGCTATAAAGCCCCGTTTGTTTTGGGAGATAGAGATGGGATTAGGATTGAAATAGAGGTGGAACCCACTATATGTTGTGTTTGTTTTAGGAGATGGAGAGGGGATTCATAATCCCATGGGATTAGGATGGACCTTGGTGTTGGGATTGAGATGGAGAAAGTGGAGGTGGTTTTAGGAAATTAGTCCCATGGGATTAGTTTTTTTTTTTTTGGTTATTTACATGTTCGGTATTTTTTTTAACATTAATGTTTAATGTTTTTGTATTTTTTGTTAAGTAAAAATCATAATTTTATTTGTTTTAATATTTTATATTTCTTTTATAGAGTAATAATTTAACAATCCCACACTAACAATTATCATCAAAACAAACACATTTTTACTTAATCCTCTCACTATCAATCCTATCACTAACAATTCAATCACTACTAATCCCCTCACTATCAATTCACTATATTCTATCTCTGAAAACAAACGGAACTTAAGATGGTAATGGACATCCTTAAAGAATTCGATGACACTGTTGCAAAATATCAATTAGCAGATACAGTTGTTCTACATAGAAAATTATTAAAAATTTAAATATACGAATAAAATTCTTTATGAAAGGGACAATCAAGACAAAAGGTCATTTTGCTGATTAGGAAAGCAATGTAGAAATGGACTTTCCAGAAAAGAGCCAAAGAAATGATCTCACTACTGTGATTTGTATCATGATGTCACCAAAAGCAGGTTGCTAAAGTTACTAATTTTCTTTTCAGTTGTGCTACTGTAGACACACCCCGAGGGCCTTCATGCTACTACAGTTCGGACTCAAATGTCACGGTTCTTAATTTGATCTCACAATGTGCAATGTGAGATTGATAAATCACCAAAGAGTCCAAATCTGGCAAATCGTTTTGGAAAACTAATTTTTAAGAAAGAAGTGCCAAACATGGACTGCTTTGCCAGATACAGAGTCACCACCTAAATATTTTATTTTGGGAGAATTTAGGAGACCCTGACTCGTTGCCTAAGGCCACGTGTCCGTCATCACCAAAGTTGCGTCGGCTCGAGAACTTGGGTACGATTGGGGAAGGTCATCTATGAGCACCCCCGCTCGCCCGATCAAAGATCGGCCACTACTAAACATGATATCTAGTTTTTGAAAACACATGTGTTCTTATTCCGGTTAATTAGCTAGAATTACTATGTGATGCGCACAGCAAAACAAGTATAGACTAGATCGCCTAATTTGGAACAAAGCATCGCATATCCGTTTGTTTGGGAAATGGTTTGAAGTTTGCTACTCGTAAGTAGGCTAAAATGTGGATTTCAATGAATTGTTCAAATTCAAGTAATCCAACCTTCACCCACAGGCATTCAGGTAGTTAAACACTTAAGCAAATAGCCTCATGGTAAGCATGCTATCATGGCAATTAATGACACACATGTAGTATGCTAAAGCATAAAAGCTTACCTAGTACTCCGAGCCAAAACAAAGAACTAGTTAGAAATCAATGCATGATCCTAGTTCATGTTAAGATGGCTAATGCAACGCATGCAAAATGCAACTAAAAATAGACTCGACTATCCTAAAATGGCATGTAAGATGCAGCAATTGATACATGTATTCAACTTGGAATTGAAATACGATGCAGTTAGTATCATGCGCCGAGCCTGGTGCATGCAAGATAGATGAATGTATGCAAACATGCGAAGCATAAGTATGCTAGACAGATGAATGGATGCAAACATGCAAAGCATAAGTATGCTAATTTGAAACATGACCTAAAACTAACCAACGAAAGCACGTAAGTAAAAGGGAGAAAGACGTGGGGTTGGAAGACATGCACACACGCATGCACACTTATTACAAAATTGGCCCTCTCGATGGAGGGTCCGAATAAATAATACATGCCGGCTAATTAACTAACTAACAAGCTAATTAATTATTACACAACCAAATTGAATAACTAGCTACAACTAATTATTACAACGATTAACTAATTAACAAATTAATTAATTATTACAAATTGATGCTAACTAACAAGTAAGCATGAAAAATAAGCTGCTCCAGCTCTGTTCGAAGAAGGAGAGGATGCATGCTCGGATGCCGCCTCGTAAAGCTCTCCGATTGCTCTTTAGAGGCTCTGTCTGCAGGGTGTCCTTGAGGAATTCCTGCTGAACCTTACCAAGAACATGCTGGGGAGTGCATCAGTGGCCTGCCGGCCATGGGGAGCCACTGCCGACCAAAAATGAAGGGGTGCCGGCCAACAACAAGGCACTGTCGGCCATCTGCAAGGCACTGCCGGCCACTGATGTGCTGGGACACCAAGTTGCAGTAGAGCACAAAATAGAGAAAAATGAGGGTCTCCCAAGGATATGTACGCACTATGCCACCCCATATCATCTCAAAACATCAAGGGAGAAGCATAGTCGGATCCACGACCATCAATCACACATCTCGATGCATGATGGCCAAAGATCCAACTTGTGCAAATCAATGTGAAATGAATGCACAAATAAACACATAAGTGCCTAGAACTCTATCATGGATCATCAAGAGCGTCGGCGACCGAGAATTGAGACATGTTTCATCACTTGAAGTATGAAACGCCCCTTGTTCCTCATGCTCGGATTAATACTTAATCCAAACAGCAATGCAATGCATGGATGGCATACACAATGCTATCTTGAACATGCAATCATGCAATATGACTTAAGCATGCACAATGTAGTGTAATAAACATGCAACAACATGTAATGGAACTAGTATGTGAAAACATGCAAAGATGGAGCAAGCATACAATAATATGCAAGACAAGCATGCAACAACATGCAAGGGATGTACTTAAACCAAAATAGGCAGACCTTGGATATGCCCAAATCAGTGGCCATTATGTGATGAATTGATAGTATGAAAAGCATGAAAAGGCAAGGCAAACATGCATGCCAATTGGCTCAAGAATTAAGGCATAAAGATGCAACTCTTAATCACACTTAAAGAGTGACAAGCATGGATATGTGACAACAAGGTAAGCTCTGAAATCTCATGTAAATTGATGCCAAATCAACTAAACAATGCAAGCATAGCATGTTAGAAAGCTCAAAGCACGAAACTAACAAAAGGACCTAAGCCATGGCCATGCAAGGCAAGCCCCAAAGGGAACCTAAAATAGTCCCAAGGCAGGTCCAAACAAGACCAAAAACAAGCTCGAAGCTAGCCAACACGGGCTAGAACAAGAAGCCAAAAACAAGGAGCATGCAAGGCTACAAAAGAGGCAATGCACTACACCTATTGAAACCAAACATGACATGACTTGGACAACATAAAATAGAGTTACATCATGGTATAACAAGACCAAAAATGCACTGATATGATGACCCAAAGGCCTAGGCTTAATGGCATGCACAATGATCCATTCATGAGGCATAAAGAGCCAAGGCTCCAAGGCATTAAAAGCATGTCAAATGCAAGTGTATGACCACATTTCATGGACTGAAATAACATTTGAAATGATGGCAAAGCATGCAAACATCACATGTATGGCATGGTAGGGGCCTCAAAACCCAAGACTAGCCCAAGCATTTACACTATAGCTATACAAAACACAAGTGATATGGCCATGGCAGCCCAAAAAAGTCCTAGAATAGCCCAAAATAAGAATAAAATCATGCTAGAGTAAAGCCAAAATATGCTAGGATGATGCGTCAAAACATCATGCACATAAAGCTAGTAAGCAAGATTTGTTCTACAAGTATATGGAGCATGTAAAGGATGACCAAGACAACCAAAATTAGAGCTAAAGCATGTTAAAACATGGACAAAAGCTTCAGTAAGTTAAGCCAAAAGCATGCTAAAATGACATGTTACAACATGATACATGTTAGGCTATTTCATGGAAATGCACTACAAGTGCATGGAGCATGCAAAGGCTAACCAAACCAAACCTAAATAGAGGTATGACATGGTAAAACAAACCCAAGAACATGTTGAAATGGACACAACACATGCTAGAATGACATGCTACTTCAAGGAGCATACAAAGCTACTGTGTGTGATTTACACTACAAGTGTGTTATGCATGCATGGAGTGATAAAACCAACCCAAAACAGATCTAAGGCATGGTAAAAAATCACCAAAAACCTACTGAAATGGACTCAACACAAGCTAGGCAAACATGCTACTTTGATGAGCTACAAATGGGATTACACTACACATACAAGATGCATGCAAAAGGTGACCAAACTAGCCATGGACAGAGCCAAGGTAGGTCCTAAAAGTCACAAAAAGGGGCCTGAACCAAGCCTAAAAAATACAGAGAGGCATGCTCCTTTGGCAGGCCAAAAATGCAAGCAAACCAAAACCAAAAGAGAGGGGGCCACCTCCTCTGATTTGAGGCCTCAAAACCACATGCCTACCACTAAAAATCCATTGGATTTCAGTGGTTAGAAGTCCAAACCAAGGCTAGCTCGGAGGCCTTAAGGCATGGCTCAAAACAAGGCTAAACAAAGCATACAAGAGGGTTGTGCACCCTTAACACCAAAAAGACCTTAAACAAACTTCAAAAACACTTTAAAAAAAGACTTTTTTTAGTTGAAATCAAGGCCTAAAACAATATGCAAGTATGGCCAAAATGAGGTACAAGAAAGTGCTAAAAAAAAGGGAAGAAGCTCACCCTTGAAGATCAACTTCGAAACCAGCAACTTCAGGGGGTGAAACCTCACTTTCAGAGCTTAAGAAGTCCTTCCAAGAACCTCAATCCAAAGATGGTGGTGTATCTCCAAGTGTTGTAGTGTAAAAGTGCAAGGAAAATGGACTACAAGGCACAAATCAACAACAATATAGAGAAAGAGAGAGAGATATTTCTTCTCCAAAATGCTGAACCTCTGATAAGGAGAGAGCCTCTCTCCTTATATAGAAGAAAAACAATGCAAAGCTTCTTCAAGAAGCTTGGCAAGAGCTGCATCTCTCCATACACGTGTATTGTAATAACCCCGATCCACAATTAGCCACTAATCGGTAATTAAGGATGTTAATGAGAGGATTAGAATAAATTATGTGTTTATTCTGCACTTTGTATGATTTTGGCTTTCTATCTGTTACTTATAGAAATATCTGTTTGGATTTTCACTTTAATATGCAAATTAAAAGCCTTATCGGCACCCGAAATCGAAATTGACTACACCGATGTGTTATTTGGAATTTTAAGAACCATATGGCAAATTATTAAAAATTGATTCAGTCTGATTCGTTAAGTTGCATTTGGCGAGCCTTATGTTCTAATTAATGTATTTTAGCACCATAGCTGTATATATAACCCTTAAGCTCATTTTTTAGCTCCATTCTTTTACCTCTTAGTGCCAAAACCTAAGAATTCATTTTAGAGAGAGAGAGAGTGCAATTCTAGAGAGAGATAAAAAGAGATTAAGGAGAAATTGAAGGCTATAGCTTGAATTGATCAAAGATTGTGCAAGTACCTAGCTAATTGAAGACTCTAGGTAAGGATTTAAGACTTAATTATGACTTTTAACCATCAAATAGATCATTTCAAGAAGAATTTGTGATTATGTGCAAGAGTTGAACCAAAGATGATGAGTTTAGAGTTAATTCATACGTGCATGCTTCGTTTAGTTTAATTTCATCATTTTGAACATGATTCATATCATCCATGTTTGAATTATCATGTTTTGAACCTTGAATTCATACTTTGAAAAGGGATTTCTTACATGCATGGAGCTTATGAGCTCAATTTACAAGTTTCATGAGTTTTGGAGCAAAGAGATTGAAAAGTTTTGCATGCATGTACATTTTCTTACAAATTGAGCATGATTTCCATGAATCCTCTCTTGCATGTTTGAAATTCATCTTCATTTGGGGAAATCATCAAGTTTCAAGTTGTTTTGTGGTGTTTAATCATGTTTTGGGAAGCTCAAGACCAAGAAAACCCATGCATGTTGTGTTTATGAACATTCATCATGTTTTAAGTTGAAATTGTGAGTTTTTAACAAACTCTTGGGCCATGATTTTATGTTATAATCTGTAATTCCTCATGTTTTACAAGTTTACTATGTTATCTCAAGTTTTGGGGCCCAAAAGATGTGATTTGAAGGTTTAAATTCGAGTTTTGAGCTCGTAGGTGCTATCTGGAAATTCCAGAATTTGCATCTACGCTCGAGCGTGGGAGTTCACGCTCGAGCGACCAATCTGAGTGCGTGCACTCCGCTCGAGCGTAAATTGCAAGCTCCCAGAAGTTTCATGCCTTTTACAGATCGCTCGAGCGAAGAAATGTGTGCTCGAGCGACCATTCACATTTTGCATGTCCGCTCGAGCGAGGAAAGCTACGCTCAAGCGTGGACCTTATTTTCAGAAATTTTGCCTAAGTGTTCCAAGGCATGTTTTAGCATCCTCATTGCATCTTAGGCATTCCTAAGCCTTAATTAAGCCATAGTAATGAGGTTATGGATTAGAAACACACTCAGGAACGAATATACTAAGTCAAGGATTTGCAAATGTGTGTGTGTTTAAGCATTATGATAAGAAAGAACAAGAACCAATGTAATGAAAGCTAAGCCGTGTTGGCCGCGTGAATGTGTAATGATAAGACGTGCTTGTGTTATGTATTTTGTGATTGTAGGTCAAGACTCGAGGATTGATTGACCGCTTACTGGAACCACTGTGAGTAACGTTATCGTAAAGATACGTTCATATGAATTATGTTCTAAATGAAATATGATAAGTTCTGATTTTTGAAATGATATCTGTTTTCGTGAACGAATATTCCATGTTTGAAATCTATTATGGCATCCATAGATAGTCATAAGTCATGGGGGACGGCATGAAAATGCGGGTCCATGACATACAAGTAATTACGAGATCTCGTTAGCCACTTCATTGTGGTGATATGTGTTTAATCGGTATCCGGAACCAATTACTCTAGTTGGAAGACGTTCTGTGATGTGTTCTATGGGATGTACCATTATTATGTTCTGATATGAGAATGATTATGCTCTGGTCTGTTTTCTGCTTATGATATATTCAGATTTCGTTCACAAACCCCTTTACCTTAATGTTATTCACTGAGCTTTAGCTTACTGTGTGTATATATATATATGTAGGTGGACATTCTGGAGTTCGAGCCTGAAGGCTTTTGTTCGGGTCCGTGTTCTATTGTCAGCCAACCATTGTGCCTCACGTGGAGGTTCCCGAAGAGTCCTGTGTTTAAGTTCTGTTGTTTTTGTACATATAAGACTTGGTAGTTTTGTTGGCTGTACTTAAGATAGTTTAATTTGTGTGGGTATAATGTATGAATGACTATTGCATACTTATATAAAGTTTTAAATATTCTGTTCATATAAGTCAGCACAGCTCATTGGACAACTATATTTATGTATTTGCTTCTGCTAGCCCTTTAATCTTGTTAATCTGTTCAAAGGCCTTCGGTAGTCCAAGGATTACTGGCCGGTTACGATGCTAAACCTACAGGGCGGGTTTGGGTCGTGACAGAGTGGTATCAGAGCACGAGTTATACCGCACACACGTGTCCATATGAGCTATAGGATGTCCTAGAAATGAAATAGGGACATTGCATTACCATGCTTAAGTGTATGAACTATTATGAACACGTCCTTATTGGAAATGTGATGTTAATTTCGATACCGAATGTGGAATCTATGTGAACATGAGCCTACGGAAGTAAAGGATCATGTGACCGTATCTGAATTGAAATGAAAGTATAAACACGTCTAATATGAAATGAAATATGAGAACAATGAGAACTTTCCTTATATTAATAAGTAGCCTGTTTGTGTGTAGCCAATGGAAAGGACAAGGAATGTAGACGAATCTGAATCTTCTGACGCTAGAATTAGCCGGTTAGAAAGAATGGTTGAAGCCTTAATCGAAAATCTGAAACAACAGCAACAAGGGCAAATACATGTACCTGAACCAGCTAATTATGATATGGTAACACTGACACAGAAATATAATAAGATGAAACCAGCGGAATTTCTAGGAAGTATTGAACCGTTGAAAGCCGAGGCTTGGGTTTTAGAAACTGAGAAAATATTTGAAGTATTTTCGTGTACTGAGGCACAGAAAGTTTCGTTGGCCACATTCACACTCAAAGAAGAAGCTAGGAGATGGTGGATGTTAGTACGGAATGATAACGAAGGTGTGACATGGGATAGATTTAAAGAAATTTTCTTCGAAAAATATTTTCCCCAATGCATCCGAGATAGAAAAGTATCTGAATTTGAACAACTAAGACAAGGCAATATGATTGTGGCTGAATATGAAACAAAATTTACTAAGTTAGCCCGTTATGCACCCCACATGATAGACACTGACTACAAAAAGGCTAGAAAATTTGAAGGTGGGCTTGACTTAGATGTGTTTGATCGAGTTGGCGTCCTAAAATTGCCAAAATACATTGATATTCTTGATAGGGCCTTAATGTCCGAGGCAAACATAGCAGCCTTGAAAATATCAAAATCAACATCATCAACTGAATCCAAAAGAACGAAACAGAAGAAACAGAAAATCGAAATGACTGGTAATTCGATGACCTCTGCGAATGAAAAATCTAGGGCAGTAACTGTGAACAAAGAGAGTCGGGGAAGCATTGTCAACAATGGTATACCTATTTGTAAAGAATGTGGGAAACAACATTGGGGCATTTGTCGCCGCCTATCAGGGGCTTGTTTTAGATGTGGTCAGAGAGGACACTTGGCTAAATCTTGCCCGCGAACTCGTCCGAACAACACTAAGCCTAATGCTAGTACGACTGGTTCTGTTCCTACACCCTAGTTCCAGAAAATGCATGGAACACTGATACAACTGATGCAGGTATTACCTTAACTATGTGCAATTGTTTATATAGGAATTTGTGTGGGAGTGTACATTCCTTAACTTGATATAGATTGTGGACATGTTAATTGAACCAATTGAATTATGAGAATTATGAACCCCTAGTTATTGACTGCCTTGAAAACTTGCTAAATTTTATGTGAGATGCTCGGAACCTTATAAACTTAACGAATCACCTGTGCTATGAGAATTGTTGGGACTTGTCAACAACGAGAATTTGCTCGGTTAGATCCTTGTACCGTAGTGCAACAATTCAATATGAGCTGTTAGGTACGACCTTTTGAACTATGCTAGAATTATTGAACATGGGAATACATTATGATCGACTATAGTTTGAGAAAATCTGTATGACTGTGACTTGAACTGAACCGTTATATATTGACTGACATCATTGAATGATTAGACCCATGAACTCGAATTATAGACGTGAACCGTCGTGTGTGGAACTTCTGAAATTGAGAACTTATGTCAGGTTGGAAGAATGAACCTTTGCTTATGAATTTGCGAACAGATGCCTAAACGATAATTGATTCTAGACTCGTGTCCGTATACATATGTCCTTGCTTGTACACTTTGAGACCTGCTGCCTGATGTGAACTATGTGTGACACTTTAGACCCTTTTGTTTAACAACTACCCATGCTATGGAAAATGTTTGGACTTATGTATATGCATACCTATGCTTGTGGATGTTATTAGACTTTGGACATACACATATATGACTGTACCTTTGCTCAGAATGATTGATATGTTATTTGTTTTGATAATTTGACCATTGGGACTACGACTCTGGGATTGTATGACTAAGGAAAGACCCCATGTGATAACCTCTAAACTGTGGACTGTGATTGTTGAACATTGACAAGACTGTTTGACTAGACCAGTGAGCCCATGCTTTAATAACTGTATGACCAATTTGAAACTTCTGTATAACAATCTGCTATTGTGTACCTTATGCTTACATGGAAAACTCATTTGGGAAATTGCTATATTGACAGTAATGCTTACCTCTCGATGTGAATAACTGCATGCCTGTGCATTTACCTGTAAAATTATTGGGAGGAAACACATTGTATATGACTTGAAACACTTTGACATGAACTATACATGACTCTGATATGACTTTGAGCATTGATGAACTTAGAACTAAGGTACCTCGATTGGAGATGATAAGGATAGAACTTTTACCTGATCTAACCTGATAGAACCGTGGTTTGATGAGACCCTTGCTTAACTGATGGAATTTCTGTTTGATGACTCACGCTTTGAACTTTTATTTAAAATGTCTAGGTAGAACTTTCAGTTGATATGACCTGGTTGAACTTTCATTGATTTGATCTGAGGAGACCCTTATTGAGAGCTACTATCCGATTTGATTACATTATGGGAGGATTGCGAATTGCTTATAATTGAATGATAGGGCTGTGTTGCTAAAGGAATTAACCGAATGAAAACTTGAATCAATCTCGAACACTTAGGAAGAATGTGAACCGTCGACAGCAGACTATGTGATTACGAATAGCTTCTTACCATATGCCTGTAACCGATTGGGAAAACACGTGAATGAGATTATGAAATTTGGTAACTTGTGCTTGGGGAATATGGGAATACCGTATACATGACACGTGGTTAACTACTCCAGTATTACCGTTACTACCATGAACTTGTTTGACTAAGAGAATGATTGCTTTTGTGTTACTGTACTTCAAAACTGATGGAATTTATTGACCACAGACTGGTTTGATTATAAACTCTGACTACCTGGGAGGATATGCAATTAGTATGACTGCTTCTGTATTAACACATAGTACGATTGAATCTGTGGAAACTGAGGCTGATGAATAGTATATGAATGATAACTTCAAAATGACCTAGATTAACTGTAATAAGATTACCGGATTGAAAACCAAATCGAACAAGGACCGGATAGATGACTCGGGAGTGAGTAAATCAAGTCTCTGTGACTTAATAATGGGAAACAGTGTGAATCTATGACGTCCCATAAGTACTAGATATAAGTAATAAGAGTAATAACTTAATAAAGTTATGTCCAACTGTATTTATTTTCGATGTGACAAAATAAGTTTTGTTTTCTGAAATACTATATTCTATATGCTGAATGATTGTCCAACTTATGATATGTATTCGTGACATCCTTTGCATCATGTGATGTCTGTTGGCTATTACCTGGTATCGGAGGTTCCTTTATGGAACTTAATCTGTCTGTACTCTGTTACCCGTACCAGAGGCTCCATTATGGGGCTCAGCGTGTGTATTCTCTGTTACCTGGATTTGAAGGTTCCTTTATAGAACTGGTTATTCGTAACCCTCACGTGTCTGTATCTGTTCTGTATCTGCTTTATTAATGCTAAGGGACGTATCACGTATGTTTAAGTAAGAATTGTGACATCTGTGTATGATCTGGACAAGAATGTGAATATGAACATATATATGAATCTGTTTCTGATTAAAATCTGAATGCGTATAAGACTCTGTTTTGATACGAACCCTAATCTCTGTATATGATTTGTGATTCTGTTTCGGTACCAAGCTAAGGTCGAGATTGGGTTATGAGCATATTTATGAACATGGTTATGCTTCTATTTTGTAAAGAATTGCAGTTATATTTCCGATGAGCATCATTTCTTTTGATATAAGATAACTTGAGTTTGGAGGACCAAACTTTTTAAGGTGGGGAGACTGTAATAACCCCGATCCACAATTAGCTACTAATCGGTAATTAAGGATGTTAATGAGAGGATTAGAATAAATTATGTGTTTATTCTGCACTTTGTATGATTTTGGCTTTCTATCTATTACTTATAGAAATATCTATTTGGATTTTCACTTTAATATGTAAATTGAAAACCTTATCTGCACCCGAAGCTGAAATTGACTACACCGATGTGTTATTTGGAATTTTTAGAACCATATGGAAAATTTTATTAAAAATTGATTCAGTCTGATTCGTTAAGTTGCGTTTGGCAAGTCTTGTGTTCTAATTAATGTATTTTAGCACCATAGCTATATATGTAACCCTTAAGCTCATTTTTTAGCTCCATTCTTTTATCTCTTAGTGCCAAAACCTGAGAATTCATTTTAGAGAGAGAGAGAGTGCAATTCTAGAGAGAGATAAGAAGAGATTAAGGAGAAATTGAAGACTATAGCTTGAATTGATCAAAGATTATGCAAGTACCTAGCTAATTGAAGACTCTAGGTAAGGATTTAAGACTTAATTATGACTTTTAACCATCAAGTAGATCATTTCAAGAAGAATTTGTGATTATGTGCAAGAGTTGAACCAAAGATGATGAGTTTAGAGTTAATTCATACGTGCATGCTTAGTTTAGTTTAATTTCATCATTTTGAACATGATTCATATCATCCATGTTTGAATTATCATGTTTTGAACCTTGAATTCATACTTTGAAAAGGGATTTCTTACATGCATGTATGAGCTCAATTTACAAGTTTCATGAGTTTTGGAGCAAAGAGATTGAAAAGTTTTGCATACATGTACATTTTCTTACAAATTGAGCATGATTTCCATGAATCCTCTTTTGCATGTTTGAAATTCATCTTCATTTGGGAAAATCATCAAGTTTCAAGTTGTTTTGTGGTGTTTAATCATGTTTTGGGAAGCTCAAGACCAAGAAAACCCATGCATGTTGTGTTCATGAACATCCATCATGTTTTAAGTTGAAATTGTGAGTTTTTGACAAACTCTTGGGCCATGATTTTATGTTATAATCCGTAATTCCTCATGTTTTACAAGTTTACTATGTTATCTCAAGTTTTGGGGCCCAAGAGATGTGTTTTGAAGGTTGGAATTCGAGTTTTGAGCTCGTAGGTGCAATCTGGAAATTCCAGAATTTACATCTACGCTCGAGCGTGGAAGTTCACGCTCGAGCGACCAATCTGAGTGCGTGCACTCCGCTCGAGCAACCAAAAGTCCGCTCGAGCGTGAATTGCAAGCTCCCAGAAGTTTCATGTCTTTTACAGATCGCTCGAGCGAAGGAATGTGTGCTCGAGCAACCATTCACATTTTGCATGTCCGCTCGAGCGAGGAAAGTTACGCTCAAGTGTGGACCTTATTTTCAGAAATTTTGCCTAAGTGTTCCAAGGCATATTTTGGCATCCTCATTGCATCTTAGGCATTCTTAAGCCTTAATTAAGCCATAGTAATGAGGTTATGGATTAGAAACACACTAAGGAACGAATGTACTAAGTCAAGGATTTGCAAATGTGTGTGTGTTTAAGCATTGTGATAAGAAAGAACAAGAACCAACGTAATGAAAGCTAAGCCGTGTTGGCCGCGTGAATGTGTAATGATAAGACATGCTTGTGTTATGTATTTTGTGATTGTAGGTCAAGACTCGAGGATTGATTGACCGCTACTGGAACCACTGTGAGTAACATTATCGTAAAGATACGTTGCATATGAATATGTTCTAAATGAAATATGATAAGTGTTTTTCTGAAATGATATCTGTTTTCGTGAACGAATATTCCATGTTTGAAATCTATTATGGCATCCATAGATAGTCATAAGTCATGGGGGACGGCATGAAAATGCGGGTCCATGACATACAAGTAATTACGAGATCTCGTTAGCCACTTCATTGTGGTGATATGTGTTTAATCGATATCCGGAACCGATTACTCTAGTCGGAAGACATTCTGTGATGTGTTCTATGGGATGTACCATTATTATGTTCTGATATGAGAATGATTATGCTCTGGTCTATTTTTTGCTTATGATATATTCGGATTTCGTTCACTAACCCCTTTACCTTAATGTTATTCACTGGGCTTTAGCTCACTGTGTGTGTATATATATATATAGGTGGACATTCTGGAGTTCGAGCCTGAAGGCTTTTGTTCGGGTCCGTGTTCTGTTGTCAGCCAACCATTGTGCCTCACGTGGAGGTTCCAGAAAAGTCCTGTGTTTAAGTTCCGTTGTTTTTGTACATATAAGACTTGGTAGTTTTGTTAGCTGTACTTAAGATAGTTTAATGTGTGTGCGTATAATGTATGAATGACTATTGCATACTTATATAAAGTTTTAAATATTCTGTTCATATAAGTCAGCACAGCTCATTGGACAACTATATTTATGTATTTTCTTCCGCTAGCCCCTTAATCTTGTTAATCTGTTCAGAGGCCTTCGGTAGTCCAAGGATTACTGGCCGGTTACGATGCTAAACCTACAGGGGCGGGTTTGGGTCGTGACATGTATGGAGGGCAGATTAAAGGATTCCAGCTGGCTCAAAATATTTGGAGTGAAACCTGCTGAGACAAGGGTGCTGCCGGCTATCAGAGATGGCCGGCAGTGGCTCATTGATGGCTGGCAGACTCAATCAATGGCCGGCAAGAACAAAGTGAAGGCTGGTAGGGCCAAAAGGTAGCCGGTAGTGCACCAAGGAACACATTCTGAAAGGACCAAGTCATGGTCCAAGAATGGGGCAGAAAGGATACAGGGTTTGGAGAGCTTGAACCTGTGACGTTCCACCGCAAAAGTCGAATGCCCAACGAGCAATCGAACTTGTGTCCGGATGTACCTGCAAGCACAACCGAGTCTTGGGGATGGTAAAAAATGGGGTGTCTACAGCTACGTAGCTCGAAATACCAGAGCTCGAATGTCCCGATTTTTTTTTCTTTTTCCTTGCCTTCTACACAATTTCCTCTCTCTCTCTCTCTCTCTCTCTCTCTCTCTCTCTCACAAACAGAATTCCACAATCCAAAATCAATCCTAAAATCAAAATCTAAATCTAAATCTAAAATCAAAATCAAAAACAAAAACAGAGGAAGAAGGAGAAGAACAAAGGAAGAAAGTAGAAGAAAACAGAGCAAGACAGAGAAGAGGAAGAAACAAATGGAAGAAACAGAGATTTGTGTATACGTACATATAGATCTGTGTATATACAGATCTATACAGCCCATCGTCCCTCCAGCCCATCGTCTCCATCATCGCCTACCGTCATCGTCCATCGTCTCCATCTTTCTCCCTCCAGCCCATCGACTCTCTTCCTCCCTCTTCCTTTTTCTCTCTTCCTTTTTTTCTCTTTCTTCTCTCTTCCATGTAGCGAGAACCTGTTTCAGCGAGAAAAAAGAGGAGGAAAAAAAAAAAATCAAAACGACGTCATTTTGAATTTCAGGCCAATCGAGCCTCAAAATTTCAAGCTACCAAGCTTTATTCTTTTCTTTTGGCCATTTTTAAAGTTTTTTCAAAATAATATTTATTAATTTTTAGATGATGATAAACAAATTTTAAATTTTTTGAAACTTGTTTAACCAAAAAATTAAAAAATTTAACTACATCTCCGACAAGTTCAAAGTAGTGTTAATTACCCTATTCTGTTGTATTTTTACATTTAATTTAGTTTTTGGCCAATTTTGGGAATTTAGCCTTGGTTTGGAATGTAAATTGGCTTTTTGACCTTTTACTTATTTTAATCTGGGATTAAAAAACCTTATTTATAATAGACTTTTTAATTGTTTTGACTTTTATGAGAGAAAAAATAAAATGATTATGATTTAAATGTAACATTTTGTCTTTTGACTTTTTAGTATATTTTATCCTTTTAAGACTATTTTAGCCCAAAAAATTTATGCCAAACATAACCTTAGATATAAGTTATTTTTTGGCTTATATCCAAACTTTTTCACTTATTCACAAAATCATTCGGCAAGATAGAAAAATATTATTTTTTTGCTCTTTTTTAATTATTTATTTATAGGATAAAGCTTGGGAGCTCGAATGAGCTCCCCCCGAATCCCCTGAAAATGGAGAAACAGAGGGAAACAGAGGGAGAGGGAGAAAGAGAGAGGAGAGGAGAGGAGAGAGGGAAACAGAGAGAGAGAGAGGGAGAGAGAGAAGCTCAGCCGTCGCAGCAGCTCGGCCGATCGCCGATCGTCGCAGCAGCTCAACCTCCGCCTCGCCTCCGCCGCACCTCCGCCCCTGATTTATGCCCCCTCCTGTCCAGTTCTCCCTTCTCCCTTCCTTTCTCCCTTCTCCCTTCCCTTCTTCCTCTTCTTCTTCTTCTTCTTCTTCTTCTTCGTTTCTGATTCAACCAAAAAAAAAAAAGAAGGGAAAACGACGTCGTTTTTCCAATTAGGGGGATTCGGGGGGGCAGATTTCGAGCGACGTAGCATTACTCTTATTTATAATGTCACATCACTAAGCAAATCAGTAAATTGACCATATTACCCCATGCAATTTTGTGAAATTATAATTTTACTATCACTGGAAAATATTTTGATAATTTTTAAAGTTGATTTATTTTTAACTTTCAAAATAATTATATCCCCAAAATAAACATTTATTGAATGGATTTGAAAATGATAAAGCAAATAGTCACAACTTTTGATATTAATCGTGCAAGTTTAGTAGACAGAGCGTTAGTGGACCACGTATGTGTATGAAACATTCACCTCCAATTTAAAAAATTTAAAGGTGCCAGGTGTCTGGCTCCAAATGAAGCCATTTCACCACCAAGTGCATAACATAACATGGTCCTGTCCCAAATAAAATCATTGGCCACTTGGCTTGGGTGTCTTTTGCGTCTTTCTTCCAAAAGAACCAGTTGGATGTGAATGCGGAAAACCACTTCATCAATGAATTTATGAGCAAGGTTGTATCTGCTGACCCCAAATTTGGTTGGCTTCTTCATCCTCGAACTGCATTACTTTAATGTCTTCAATAATGTAACAAGTGAATGATGTTTGGATCCATAAACATAAAGCATGTGATCGGTAAAAAATATAAAATTTATTAATTTATATTAATAAATTGAATGTGATTGGTAAAAAAATGTGACATTTACTAATTTATGTTAATGATTAAGAAAGTAAAAGAAAGTAAGGTTGAGAGGGTAATTTATATGGAAATTGGGCCGAGCTGGGTAATGGGCCGGTATGGGCCGCAGTGCGAAGGGTTGAGTAAAATGGCCATATAAGTTACTCCGGTCTTGAAGATGCTCGAAGTTACTCCGGTCCCAAAGAGCTTACGGTTAGCTCGGTCACCATACTAAAAACTTATACCGGTCCTTGCACAGTTAGCTCGGTCAAAACCTTACTTAAAGTTAGCTCGGTTTAGGCTTACCACGGTTTGTGGAAGAGGAGCTAAAGTAAGGGCAGTGGAAGGACGAACCGAACTAAGGACAGTTCGGTCTACTCTACAGCTAAGCATAGCCATACTTACCTCGGTCACATTGGAGTCCGACTATGGTAAAACCATCTCACTTGGTTTAAGCAGTGAGGGGGGGTTGAAGGATAAACATTATCTTTCAGGAGTATGAATCTTGGGAGGACTCTACATGAAGGAGTAAGAGTCCTACTTGGATTGTGCCACACGGAACCTATAAAAGCCCATAAACATCACCTATGGAGAGGTAACGCAACTTTGATTCCCGAATACACAGAGTTGTTGTCTATTTGTCTAGTTTGCTGACTTAGGCATCGGAGAGGTTTCCGGCACGCGCCCGCCGGCTAGCTCATGTTTGTATTTTCAGGTAGTAGAGCGACGTCGTACGGAGGAGCGCAGACTTGATCAACAGGATTATACGAGAAGGTTTATTTCTTTCCCGTACAATTGGCGCCGTCTATGGGAATTCAAACAAGAACAAAACCTCTTGATCAAGCTTTTCCTCTTTAGAATCAATGGCGCACAACGAAGATTTGCCACAATCCGCCATTGACAGACAAACACCCGAGGGGGGTGCAAGGCGCGAAGGTCTACCTCTTATCCCTCCTATGGCGGATTTAGAGCCACAAAGACAAAATCCCAGGAGGGATACGAAGGGGAGAAGGCGGACTAACAGCCCCCGTCACTCTCGTTCACAGACCGTCACTCTCGTTCACAGAGTCCAGAGAGACAAAGGCGGAGGATTGATCCTCAAGCTTTGGAGGATTGCGTCAAGGAGCAAAACGAATTGATACGACGGATGGCGGCGAACATGGAATCTCTAAAGCACCAGATCAAGGGAAAATGAGTGGCAACAGGAGAGGGGCGAACAAGCAAGACGCCCCCTCGCCACTCGGAAGATCGTAGTAGGAATACCACACCTTCACAAGCAGAGAGAAGCCTCGGGACAGGCGATACCCAATCCAGGTCTTCCAGAACTCGTCACTCCAGGTCTGAGAGGACGAGATTTGAGAGGTCGTACACTAAAGGAAGCACCTATTGGCCCTCACATACGCACCAAACAAGATCCAGACAGACGGAGTTGCCCAAATCATCCGACTTACGAACCGTGCTCGAAGAGAAGACACGATGGAAGGAGGACGCCAGGGCACGCGATCCACACAGAGTTTCTGCCTTACAGCGGTTGGCTCCTCGGACGCATGTAAGCGTCGAGGTTGGAATGCCAATACCGCGCCTTGTCTACGAATCGACGGACAAGGCATTAGCAAGGCTGCAGACCTCGCCGTTCGTTCCGGCGATTGAAAACGCACCCCTACCATCAGGCTTTCTTCAGCCTAAATTCACTGCATATGAGGGAAAGACGGACCCCTACTCACACTTGAGCCACTTTCGCCAAGTCATGGCTGTATACCGGCGAAACAAGGCTTTGATGTGCATCCTCTTCCCATCTAGCCTTAGTGACCTAGGCTTGACTTGGTTCGAAAAACTTCCTGAAGGCAGCATAGCCTCCTGGGCGCAATTGGCAGAGGCGTTCGTAACAAGGTTCAGAACAAACACCAAAACCTCGGTGGAGATCGGCCAGCTACTCTCCATCGACATGGGCGACAAGGAGACCCTAAGATCCTACAATAGTCGCTACTGGGAGACCTTCAACCAGATTAGGGACTGCCCCACCAATCTCGCCATTGCACAGTACAAAAGAGGCCTTCCAGTCGAGAACAGACTAAGGGACTCAATCACCATGACGCCACCCCTCACCATGGAGGCCCTGATGGAAAGAGTGCATCAGCACATCAGGGTAGAAAATGGCGCCGGCCAAAAAAATCTGGCACGACCGCAGTACCAGAGAAAAAGGCCTCAGCAAAGGTCAACGCGGTAGACCGTCCAGTAGAAACGGACGAGGCAGGCGAGACAACGGAGAACCAGGATAAAAGATGGTTGAGGTCCGCACTGCCATAACCACGGTATTCAAAAAACCGATCTACCGAATTCTAAGTGAAATACGAGATGAGCCTTTCGTCAGATGGCCAGCCAAGCTAGGGGAAGCTCAGAAGGACTACGACGAAAGATCGGTGCACCTTCCATAAAGAAAAGGGGCACCGCACTGAAAATTGCACGCCATTGAGACAGCACCTGGAGGAGTTGGTGGGCAGGTCACCTGGATAAATACATTGAAGGAGGGACGCAACCAGCCCCCCAGGACCACAATAACCCCAACGGGATGCCAATCGACGCCCCACCTCAAGGCATAATCAATGTGATACATGGAGTCTTCGAACCTGAGCGTGTATGCGAGCTCAGAGGGTCAATCAAGAAGGCTGAGCACTTAAGAGAGGTACTAAGTGCACAACCTACCATAAAAAAGGGGAAGACAGAGGCCACGAACGTCATGTCTTTTTCAGATAAGACTTGGCGAGGATATATTGCCCTCACAATGATGCCCTGGTTGTCACTCTCGAGTCAAGGATTTTGACGTCAAGCGGATTTTGATTGACCAGGGTAGTTCATGTGAAATAATGTACTACGAAACATTTAAACAATTGAAGTTACAAGATAAAGACTTGGCACCTGCCGTATCTCCCCTGATTGGATTCAACTCAATGCCAGAGTGGCCAGTCGGCAAAATAATTCTTCCAGTTAGAGCAGGAAGCGTAACGAAACAAGTGGAGTTCTGGGTATTGAAAGTCCCTTCCACTTACAACATCATCTTGGGCAGAACATGGCTGCATGCCATGCGATCGGTGGCGTCATCCTACCACCAAGTAATGCGATTCCCCAACGATCCGGGTAATTGAAGAGGTCTTGGAGACCAATCATGTCCAAGCAATGCTTTGTTACGGTTAATGGCAGCCGCGCTGCCAAGGATATGTTCATTCGGTGGAAGAACCTGAGAGCAATGAACTGTTCGCAGACGTCGGCAAAGCAGCTAATCAAAAAGCGGTGGAAGACTTGGTAGAGGTAAGAATAGATGAAAAGAACCCGGATAAGTTCTTTTTGCTCGGTTCGTCGTTGTCCAGCACTGAGAGATTAGAGGTCTTGGAATTTTTGACCTCTAACATCGAAGTGTTCGCCTGGACACCATACGACATGCCAGGCATTGATCCCAACTTCATCTGTCACCAACTCAATGTCCACCCATCCGCCAGACCAATCATTCAGCGCACACGCAGATCGGCACTCCACCATGCCGAGATAGTGGGAAGAAGTAGGAAACCTGCTGAGGCAGGAGCAATCAGAGAGGTACTACCCAAGATGGATCTCCAACACAGTCGTAGTGCCAAAAAGAATGGCAAGTGGCGTGTCTGCGTCGACTACAAACAGTCAACAAGCATGCCCAAAAGACAGCTTTCCTCTACCACGGATAGATCAACTGGTAGACCTAACGGCGGGGCACAACCGACTTAGCTTTCTGGATGCATACAGAGGCTACCATCAAATCGCCATGCATGAACCAGACCAGGAGTCACGTCCTTTACAACTCCAAGAGGACTGTATTGCTACAAGGTCATGCCCTTTGGCCTAACATTCCAACGATGGTCACCAAGATGTTTGAACCATTGTTAGGCAGAACAATGGAGGCTTACATCGACGACATGGTGGTCAAGAGCAAGGATGAGAATGACCATCTCAAGGACCTAGGTGAGATGTTTGAGATCCTGAAGAAGCACAAGTTGCGCCTCAATGCGTCCAAGTGTGCGTTCGGAGTAGGATCTGGCAAATTCCTGGCTTCCTGGTGACCAACCGGGGTATAGAGGCAGACCCCTCTCAGATCAAGGCAATTCAGGATCTGGAGAGGCCAAACTCAGTAAAGAAGTGCAGCATCTCACCGGCATGGCAGCTGCGCTCAATCGGTTCATAAGCCGGTCGTCAGACAGACTACGACCATTTTCCATGCTCTAAAAGCCAAGTTTGAGTGGGACGAAGAATGCGACCGCGCTCTGGAAAGCTTAAAGAATACATGTCTTCTCCACCACTGCTTGTCACCCCAATACCTGGAGAAGAACTCTTCCTGTACCTGCAGTCTCTCAGCACGCAATTAGCGCAGTGTTGGTCCGTGCGGAAGGAATCCAACATCTGCCCATCTTTTATGTCAGCAAGACATTGCTGGGCGCCGAAACAAGGTACTTGCCACTGGAAAAACTGGCCTTGCCTTGATGATGGCCTCAAGGAAGTTGTCGCACTACTTTCACGCCCACACCATAGTCGTCCTCACAGCTTTCCATTAAAAGCTTTGTTTGAAAGGGCGAACTTCTCTGGGCGAATTTTGAAGTGGGCAGTAGAGTTGGGACAATATGACATCAAGTTCCAACCCAGAACCGCGATAAAGGCTCAAGCTTTGGCAGACTTTGTCGCAGAATTCACCCCAGGAAGTCATCATATCTGCCCAATCGACCTGACTAAAACAACCGAACTAGGGATGGAAGTTGACGTCGGAATAACGCAACCCCTGGTGCAAGTTACCCAGTCAGGTCCCAAGGCAGACCAGAACGAAGTAAGGGAGGAAGAAGCAAACCATACTACACCAAGTCAAGACTCACCAACAAATAAAGACTTGGTACAATCAGATAGCGAGGGGCAGACAGCAAGCATGGACCGAAGAAGACACCAGCAACATGGACCCAAGGCATCATCTGATCCCTCCACTTGCTGGAAGTTGTTCGTTGGAGAGATGTGGAAGCTCTTCGTGGATGGAGCATCCAACCGGCATGGAGCAGGACTTGGCATAGTCCTCATCTCTCCAGACGGCCTAGTAGTGGAGCAAGCAGTCAACCTTGGCTTCCCAGCATCAAACAACGAAGCGGAGTATGAAGCGCTTCTTGCAGGCCTCAAATCAGCATTCTACATGAAGGCCACCGAGCTAATGGTTTACAGCGACTCACAGCTGTGGTAAACCAAATATCTGGCGACTACGAAGCAAAGGATGACAGGATGGCCAAATACCAAGAGTTGGTCAGAACAGAGATCAAGAAATTTGAAGTGTGAGGATAGAACAAATCGGCAGGGAGGAAAACAGCAGAGCAGACGAACTAGCAGGCTTTGCCTCAATGGCAGATACTTCCATCCCTCATCCATTGCTGATCGACTACCTACCTAGACCAAGCATTGAAGACCCGAAGCAGAAGAGGTATGTTGCGCGAGCTAGGCCCTTCTTGGATGGATCCCATCATCTGTTCTTAAAAGACGGCATCTTACCAGAAGAAAAGAAAGAGGCCAACAGAATAAGAGCGAAGTCGCAGCGATTTTGGCTCTCCCCATCTTGGCATTGTACAAAAATTCTCAGGACCCTACTAAAGTGTGTTCACCCAGCAAAGTGGAAGCATTCTTATTCGAGATACACGAGGGTGTATGCGGAAGCCATCAAGGAGGAAGATCATTAGCATACAGAGCAATTCGCAAGGATATTGGTGGCCATACATGCAAGCAGATTCAGAAAAGTATGTCAAAAAGTGCGAAAAGTGTCAAAAGTTCGCACACCAAATACACCAACCTGCCAGAGAACTTCTACCTTAACTAGCCCATGGCCCTTCGCAATGTGGGGTTGGACATAGTAGGGCCACTTCCAACAGCACCAGGCAACAGGAAGTTCTTTCTTGCAGCAACCGACTACTTCACAAAGTGGGTGGAAGCAGAAGCCTTGGCATCAATCAAGGAAAAAGATGTGAAGAAGTTTGTCTGGCAGAATATCATCACTCGATTTGGCATACCAAAGGCTAATATCAGACAACGGCACTCAGTTCGACGGCAGAATCTTTAGAGGCTTTTGTGAAGAGTACAAGATAGAGTTCTACAATTCTACACCGGCATATCCCCAAGCAAATGGTCAGGCAGAAGCATCAAACAAGGTAGTCTTGGATGGATTGAAGAAAAGGTTAGAGAAAGCCAAAGGCAAGTGGGCAGAAGAGCTCCCTCATGTTTTATGGGCTTACCGCACCACACACCGGCGGTCAACAGGAGAAACTCCATTTTCCTTAGCCTATGGTATGGAGGCAGTAATCCCACTAGAAGTTGGCCTCCCCACAATTCGAAGCGAGAATTTTGATCCAGACTTGAATGGCGAAGCCATAACATTGGAGCTCGACCTTGCAGAGAAAGAAGAGACAGAGCACTGGTTCACATTGCCTCATACCAACAAGAATTGTCCAGAAATATAACAAGACAGTACATCCAAGGCAATTCAAATCGGAGATTGGGTACTGCGCAAAGTGATGGGAAACACCTTGGTACCGGAGATGGCAAGTTAGGGCCTAATTGGGAAGGACCTTACAAAGTGGTTGGAGGCAAAGGGGCATACCACTTAGAAGATGAGGACGGCAAGGCAATTCCCAGGCCATGGAATACTGCCAATCTCAAGTTATTTTATTTTTAGCTTTTTTTTTTAAATATGTGTAATTTTTTCCTTTCTCAATAAAACAAGTAGTTTTCTTTTCAGTATAGACGTTTTCTTCTGTAAAAGTTTGTTTTAGTGAGTTAGGTGAGTTAGGGGCATTAAAAACACAGTTGGCCGGATAACCAACTGCGACCTTCCTAAGCCCAGGATAAGGATCCAGGCTGCAGGACGTTTGGTCGGAATAACCAAACATTTTATTCTAAGTTGGCTGGAAAAACCAACTTAGAGGTTGGCTGGATTAAACCAACACCCTCCTAAGCCCAGGATAAGGATCCAGGCTGCAGGACGTTTGGTCGGAATAACCAAACATTTATTCTAGTTGGCTGGAAAAACCAACTTAGAGGTTGGCTGGATTAAACCAACACCCTTCCTAAGCCCAGGATAAGGATCCAGGCTGCAGGACGTTTGGTCGGAATAACCAAACATTTATTCTAGGTTGGCTGGAAAAACCAACTTAGAGGTTGGCTGGATTAAACCAACACCCTTCCTAAGCCCAATAAGGATCCAGGCTGCAGGACGTTTGGTCATAACCAACACTTTATTCTAGGTTGTGGAAAAACCAACTTAGAGGTTGGCTGGATTAAACCAACTCTTATTACTCTTCAGCCGAAGTAAGGATATCGGCTGAAGAGTGGTTGGCTGGATTAAACCAACTTTTAGTACTCTTCAGTCGTAGTAAGGGTATAGGCTGAAGAGAGGTTGGCTGGATTAAACCAACTCTTGTTACTCTTCAGCCGAAGTAAGGGTATAGGCTGAAGAGTAGTTGGCTGGATTAAACCAACTCTTATTACTCTTCAGCCGAAGTAAGGGTATAGGCTAAAGAGTGGTTGGCTGGATTAAACCAACTCTTATTACTCTTCAGCCGAAGTACGTATATCGGCTAAAGAGTGGTTGGCTAGTAAGCCCAGTTAGATTGCTCAGCTAAGATCGGAATAAGGTATCTCGGCCGAAAAATATTATGTTTCGTTCAAATTGCAGTTAGAAAGCAAGCACAAACAGGAAAAGTAAACCAAGATAACAGTCGGAGCAAAAGAACTCATTAAAAACTCATTGCAAGTACAAGCATACAGATCAAACCGGAATAAGTGTTGAATACAAAAGAAGATTTTCATTGATAAGTTCAAGGCAAATACAAATGAGGGGCCTCAGCCCGGTTACAAGGCCAAAAGAGAAGAAGAAAAATACTGAAAACAAACAACAACAAAAGAAAGTACAGAATCAGTTAAACAGATCATCAAGATCAGCATCAATGTCAACACGAAGACCGGTTTCAGACGGTAGAGCGGTCTCGGTTGGGTGCTCGGTATCTATTGGAAGCACGATTTCAGTCGTCAGGTCTTCAACCGTTGGCTCCAACCGAGCTGATTGATCGTTGGCTTGTTCATTGACGACCAAGGTATTATTGGGCTCGGTATCTTCATCATCATCTGAACCTTGAAGAAATTGTTGTTGAACGGATGCAGCGTACTCCGCCAGTGAGCTCGGTATGAAGTATTGAGGAGGATCGTAGACCTCGGTCTCAGGCTCACAACCGAGCTGCACCACGGCTGCCCTCCAACCGCATTTGAAGAATAAATCTTTTGCTGCCTCACATTGTTGCATGTAGAGGGCTTCCCCCTCCTTGAAACCTTCAGCATTGGCTTCATTCACCTTCTTCTTTAGTTCGGCGATCTCTGCGTCTTTTTTCCCTTCAAGCTTGACTAGCTCACGTAGGTACTTGTCCTTCATCACGGTTAATGCCTTCTGTTTATCAACATTAGCCGAGGTAACCAGTCCGGTCAGACGGGCTACCTCGGCCTCTAGCTCGGCGGTCTTCTGTTGGGAGTCTTTCAGTTCGATTGTTTTTTCTTCAACTTCAACCATGGCTTGCCTTACTGCTTTTCGAAGCTCCAACACATGTTTGTGTGCAATTTGACTCTTTTGCATGGCCTGAAAAAGAAGTTAAAGAAACTAATAACAAAACCGAACAGAAAGTTGGAAAAAATAAGAGAGGTAAGATGAGCAACTTACCATGATCATTGATTTCGTCGCCGACCGGATGGCCTTGAGCTCGGTTAGGTGCTTGTGATGTTCCATGTCAGGGGGCAGACATACACTCTTAGCCAGATTGAAGGCTAGCATGTGGTCTTTGTCTGCCACCACTGAGTCAGTATCACAGATAGCACGGTTTTGGAAAGTCATTTTTAGGCTCCATTTAGAGGAGCTAGCTCGGTCGGCAAGCTCCGGTTGCAGACTCGGTGGATGGCTTGGTGGAAAGGTGGTTTCGTCTTCATCAACTAGGCGTTGCTCGGTCTGGGTAGTCCGGGCGCGCTTAGTTGGGCGTGATGAGGAGGGTTGTTGTGATGGTAGGGCCACCACGGTTTCTTGTGTCTGGTGCGGTGGTGGTACCTCGGCTCTGTTTGTTTCGGTTAGGAGGGCCCTTAGTCTGTTTCTTTTGGCCATTTCTTCTTCAATAGTCAAAGGGACTAGGTTGATTTGAGGCAAGTTGGGGTCTGGCTCAGGGGAGGCTTCTAGTAAAAAATCTATTACTCTGGCTTTTCGTCGGTTACTGTATCTGTACATCGGTTCGAAGTTTAGTAGTTTAGCCCAACTTCTTTCGGGGTATCGTAGTGCGGCACGAAGTACGCCTAAGTTGGGGTAACTGTATAATGATTGAAGATGGGCCGAATCTGCAAAAAGAGGACAACTGTTAGTTCGATTCAGAAATTGGAAACCGAGATAAAACAGAAGCATGAAATAGAGCCGAAGTAATTGTACCGGGTGTTCCTTTATTCCCGTTTATACTGCGGCCTAGGATCTGGGCTTGGTGGTCTTCAAAATTCCCAGATACCCAGAAAAAATCGTCATCATTCAAGTCTTTGTCCGGTGTGTCTTTTATTATTTTCTCTCGGCGGCGGCGTATTCTTAAATAATAGACCCACCCATCTTCTTTTGAGCCTATGGAATATTGGTGGAAGAGTTCGGCTAGGCCGAGGTTAATACCAGCACGGCGGTTTAGCTCGGCTATACCATTTATTATGCGGTATGAGTTTGTGGAAAGTTGGGTTGGGCATATCCTAGTTTGCCTAAGGAATTCACAGAGTAAGGGCTGTACAGGGAGTCTTAGGCCGGTTTCTACAATGGAAAGGAGGGTGAAGGGAACAAAACGAGGGTTTCCCCAAGGTATGATATCTTGTTCGGCTAAGGTAAGGTGGACGTCGTCAGGAATGTTATATTTCCTTCGGAATTCGGCCAGGCCACCAGGTGTTTCTACTAAAAACCTATATTTACCCATTTGTCTTAAGTTATGAATAAATTATACTTGTGATTAGCTCGGTCTCTGAAGTGGGCTGAGTAGCTCGGTTGAGCGCTCAAAGGAGTGCCTGGGCAACCTAAAGTCTGCAAAGTAAAAAAACACAGGTGTTAAGCACAGACCGTTGGACTGTGCTAAAAGAGAAATAAAGGCAAGATAAATCAAGTCCTAGATCGGCTAAGAGGAGAAGCTATAGGTCTTTGCTCGGTTCGAGCATGAGGCTTGTTAGTTCGGTTTAAACAAGAGACCTATTAGCTCGGTTTGTGCAAAGGTTATGTTGGCCCGGTTGAGCCTCTAGAGGCAGCGCTCTTAGTTCGGTTTAAACTAAGAAGGCTGGTTTAGCCCCAAGTTATAGCCTGGTCGTGGTTTAGACTTTCAAGCACACAATTGCAGACCTAGTACGGTTCAAAAGCTTGGCTAAATTGAAACAAAGACTGGTTTGACTCATTAAAACTACAAGTATAGTAAGAAGAGTTAGTTCGGTTGTGTAGTCCGGTTAGACTGACATCAACTACAAACAACTTCCTAGTTCGGTTATATTATAATTTTGGATTGAAACCAGTGTTTCTCAGATTATTACATGGATTCAAATGGTTCTATTACTAAGTTTTTGCAGAAAAACACAAGGCTAGGCAGAATGGAAGTAAAAAAAAAATGTGTTTTGCAAAAACACAAACAAAATGCTATGAATCAGAACAACGATGAAAACAAACAAAGAGAGAACAGATCTGTGTAGCTTACCAGGCTAAGAGGAAAGAAATGGAAGTAGAAGACAGCAACGAGCACGAGCTTTACAGTTGCAAGGTTGAAGAACAATGGAGGCACGAGAGAGAGAAGGCAGGGATTGAATAGTGAGTTGAATGATTTGGAAGAAAAATGAAAGGTTTTGTTTTGTAGAAAGAGAAGGGGCAAAAGGCGGGAACTGTTCAAATTTTGCGAAATACGAGGGCGGCGTGACAGCTACAGTAGCCCAATAACAGCCTGCCACATGTCCTTAGAATGGGAATCGATTCAGTCACCACAGCTGAAGGGACGTTTCGACCAGACAGATCAAGTCGGCCGGTTTGAATTTAGCTCGGCTGGAAAGGCTAAATGGGTTTTTTAGCTCGGCTGGAAAGGCTAAATGAGTTTTTTGCTCGGTTGGAAAGGCTTAAAAGTTTTTAGCTCGGTTGTAAGGCTAAAATTGTTAGCTCGGCTGATAGACAGATAATCCCTATCATGCTATGCAGATGGAATTAAGGGGCAATTGAGAGAGTAATTTATATGGAAATTGGGCCGAGCTGGGTAATGGGCCGGTATGGGCCGCAGTGCGAAGGGCTGAGTAAAATGGCCATATAAGTTACTCCGATCTTGAAGATGCTCGAAGTTACTCCGGTCCCAAAGAGCTTACGGTTAGCTCGGTCACCATACTAAAAACTTATACCGGTCATTGCACAGTTAGCTCAGTCTAAACCTTACTTAAAGTTAGCTCGGTTTAGGCTTACCACGGTTTGTGGAAGAGGAGCTAAGGTAAGGGCAGTGGAAGGACGAACTGAACTAAGGATAGTTCGGTCTACTCTACGGCTAAGCATAGCCATACTTACCTCGGTCACATTGGAGTCCGACCATGGTAAAACCATCTCACTTGGTTTAAGCAGTAGGGGGGTTGAAGGATAAGCATTATCTTTCAAGAGTATGAATCATGGGAGGACTCTACATGGAGGAGTAAGAGTCCTACTTGGATTGTGCCACACGGAACCTATAAAAGCCCATAAACATCACCTATGGAGAGGTAACGTAACTTTGATTCCCGAATACACAGAGCTTTTGTCTATTTGTCTAGTTTGTTGACTTAGACATCGGAGAGGTTTCCGGCACGCACCCGCCAGCTAGCTCACGTTTGTATTTTCAGGTAGTAGAGCGACGTCGTACAGAGGAGCGCAGACTTGATCAACAGGATTATACGAGAAGATTTATTTCTTTCCCGTACAAAGGTAATTAGTGATCGGTAAAGTTGTGTTTAGTTTATGAATCTAGAGAGAAATTTAGAAAAGAAAAAGAAAAAGAAAAATGCAAGTAAAATATGGATGAAATATAATTACATTTTACCTACATATCATTTCCTTTCCCTTTTCAAATCCCTTTCCAAATCCATAAACCAAACACAATCTAATTGCTACTTTTGGCCTAAATGTAGGCATTAATATGAGGTTGTAATTTCAAATCTTATGAAGAGAAATATGATACCCTTTTGGAACAGAGGCGGATCTATACATAGATGGGGTCAAATATATGTATTTATAATTGACAATAAAATATTATTTAAAGAAAAAAGGATAATAAGTAGTAGTAGTTTTTTTTTTTTTTTTTTTTTTTTTTTTGTATGGTACAAACAATATAAGACCAAAAAAGAAAAGAAAAAGAAAAAGAAATAAAGAATCAAAATTATTAAGTACTTTTTTCACATTGATAAAACAAATAAAATAAAAAATTAACTTTAAAGATTTACATTAACTCAAAAATTAACTAAAATAATTTCATTTATCAACTAGGGAGTTTCAAAAAAAAAAAAAAACCCAAAAAGTTATTTGAAACAATATTATTATTAAAAAAATGATTGGCAAATTGAAAGATTGTACGAAAAAAAATGCATAAAAATTATGTATTCAATATATTTTTAAAATTATAAAGATAATGATAGATATTTTGATTAAAAATAAAAGAATCATAAATATAAAAATTCTATACAAAAAATTTATATTAATATCATTATCCTTGATATTAATGTGCGATGATTTTTCTAATTTATGAGCCATGGAGGACCAGCTTTTACCATTCGCAAACAAAAGATCAAAACAACACCACCAATGAAACTTTTGTGGGCCTTGTAGGGGTGACAGCCCTCTAGTCTCCCTTGGGTCCGCCACAGCTCATACTAATGTAAGTGGCGTGACACACAATGATGTGATGTTGCTGTTTTTTATTTTATTTATTTATTTATTTATTTATTTATTTATTTATTTATTTTTTTAAACTTACCATATTCTTTCTTACATTAGAGACGTGTCAGTTAAATACTGGACAAGGAAAATGCTCTCACAGCAAATTTGTAAACGACAACAATTTTAAAGGTGACTTCTCGACCAAGAAAAATATTGTGCTGTATCGGAAGTCTCAGCTAAATCCTCATGAAGAAGACGTTAGATGACAAACAAAAAATAAAGGGCACATTACACAAATAGTTCCTATAGTTTGGGTCTTGTGTCATTTTGGTCTCTGACTTTTCAATTGTGACACATTTGATCCTAAATTTTGAATCTTGTTTCAAATAAGGACAATTGAATATATAATTAGATTCTTCAAGGGTAAAATTGTCAATTTGATAAAATATAAACTAATTTGACAAAAATAAATGTCAAGCAAATATTTTTGAATTTTTAAAAATTATTTCTACCTACTAAAAATAAAATTATGTAAAATTGATAAATCTTTGGACATTTATTTTTTTTTTTTTACCAAATTAATTTTTATTATGTGTTTGGACGATGATCATATAAAATTAATTTTAAAAAATTAATCATGTAATTTTTATTAATTTTAAATAATTTTATCATTGGTGGATAAAAATAATTTTTAAAAAATTAAAAATATTTTTTTGACATTTATTTTTGTCAAATTAGTTTATATTTTATCAAATTGACGATTTTACCCTTGAAAAATCTAATAATATTTTCAATTGTCCTTATTTGGAACAAGATTCAAACTTCAGGGTCAAATGTGTCACAATTAAAAAGTGAGGGACTAAAGTGACACAAGTCCCAAACTATAGGGACTATTAATAATTAACCCAAAAATAAATGTCTTATATGTGGTTAAAATTAAAGCTTAAATCATAATGTCTTCCATCAACGCTTCAACTTTATAGTTGTAGAGAGCACGAGTCTAAATTCGGATTGAATAATGGGAAAATTATTTGTTTGATAAATTTTCAGAAATTTATGAAATCATAAAAAAAGTTTATGATTTTATTTTTTAATATTTATCATTAATTTGAAAATAATTTTTTAAACCTCTACTAAGGTGTAATTTCTGCTTGAATAATTGGATGATACTACTATTTTTATTTAAAATTTTGTTAAAAGAGTACGTGATTCAATATAGGAAAAATTATTGATAAATTCTATTTAGAAGTGTTTTAGTCCAAGAAGTCCATGAATGAATTTTTTAACCCATTTAGTCCCATATATGTATAGTTTTATTCCATAAAGTCCTTTTTCTTGATTTACACTACTTTCTTGGACACTTATGCCCTTATATTTAATTTTGATACCCTTAAAAATATTTTTTGAACGGTTAGCAATTTATGATGTGAACATTCATATTTTAAAATTGACATTGGTAGGAATGTAAAATTGGCCCGTGGATGGCCCGAAACCCGTCAGCGAACCGGGGCAGGCCCGGCCCGTTGACAATGTGAATATTCACATTGACATGTTAATATTCACATTAATAGGAGTGTAAAATTGGCCCGCATCCCGTGGCGGCGCGAAACCTGCCCGCAGTCCATGGGCGGCCCGGGGCGGGCCCGGTCCAGGCCGTCGACAATGTGAATATTCACGTGGACATGTTAACATTCACATTGATAAGAATATAAAATTGGTCCGCGGCCAAAAGCCTGCCCGTGGCCCGGAGCAGGCCCGGCCCGGCCCGGCCCGTTGACAATGTAAATATTCACATTGACATATTAACATTCACATTGATAAGAGTATAAAATTGGCCAGCGTCCCGTGGGCGCCCAAAAGCCTGCCCGCGGCCCGGGGCGGGACCGGCCCGGCCCGTTGACAATGTGAATATTCACATTAACATGTTAACATTCACATTGATAGGAGTGTAAAATTAGCTCGTGCCTCGTGGCTGCCGGAAACCCGCCCACGGCCCGTGAGCGGGCCCGGCCCGTTGACAATGTGAATATTCATATTGACATGTTAATATTCACATTGATAAAAGTATAAAATTGGCCCGCACCCCGTGGCTACCCAAAACCCGCCCACGGCCCGTGGGCAACCCGGGTGGGCCCGGCCCGGCCTGGCCTGTTGACAATGTGAATATTCACATTAACATGTTAACATTCACATTGATAAGAGTATAAAATTAGCCCGCGCCTCGTGGCTACCCGAAATCCTCCCACGGCCCGTAGGCAGCCCGGGGCGGGCCCGGCCCGGCCTGTTGATAATGTGAATATTCAGATTAACATGTTAACATTCACATTGATAAGAGTATAAAATTGGCTCGCGGCCCATGGGCGGCCAAAAGCCCTCCCGCGGCCCGGGGTGGGCCCGGCCCGGCCCGGCCCGTTGACAATGTGAATATTCACATTAACATGTTAACATTCACATTGATAAGAATGTAAAATTGGCCCGCAACCTGTGGGGCGGCTCGAAGCCCGACCGCAGCCCGAGGCGGGCTTGGCCCGACCTGTGACAATGTGAATATTCACATTGACATGTTAACATTAACATTGATAGGAGTGTAAAATTTGTCCGCTGCCCAAAACTCGCCCTCGGCCTGGGGTAGGCCCGGCCCGGCCCGTTGACAATGTGAATATTCACATTGACATGTTAACATGCACATTGATAGGAATGTAGAATCGGCCCGCGGCCCGTGGGCTGGTCGAAGCCCGCCCATGGCCCGAGGCAGGCTCGTTTGGGTCCGGGCCCGAGCATGTCTGAGACCCTAGGCTAGGGCCTAGGCCATCACTTTGAAGCCCGGCCCGGCCCATCGGCCCGCTTAAGGCCCATTCAAGGCTCGGTCCGAGGCCCAGTCCACTTGAGGCACAATGTCTTTTTTTGTGGAAAATAATAAAATTTTGGTAGAAAAAATTAAAAAGAATTAAAAAAAAATGGCCAGGCCCACCCAAGCCCGACCTAAGCTCGAGCCTAGGCCCAGGCCCACCGGTCCGACCCGAAGCTGTCGTCTTCGGATCGCGGGCCAATTTTACACTCCTATCAATGTGAATGTTAATATGTTAATGTGAATATTCACATTATTACGGGCCGGGCCAGGCCCGCCCTGGGCAGCGGGCGGGCTTCGGGCCTCCCACGGGTCGCGGACTAATTTTACACTCCTATCAATGTGAATGTTAATATGTCAATGTGAATACTGACATTGTCACGGGCCGGGACGGGCCGGGCTCGCCCCGGGCCGCCCACGGGCTTCAGGCCGCCCATGGGACGCGAGTCAATTTTACACTCTTATCAATGTGAATGTTAACATGTCAATGTGAATATTCACATTGTCACGGGCCGGGCCGGGCCCGCCCCGGGCAGCGGGCGGGCTTCGGGCCTCCCACGGGCCGCGGGCTAATTTTACACTCCTATCAATGTGAATGTTAATATGTCAATATGAATATTCACATTGTCACGGGCCGGGCCGGGCTCGCCCCGGGCTGCCCACGGGCCGCGGGCCAATTTTACAGTCTTATCAATGTAAATGTTAATATGTCAATGTGAATATTCACATTGTCACGGGCCGGACCGGGCTCGCCCCGGGCCGCGGGCTAATTTTACAGTCCTATCAATGTGAATGTTAACATGTCAATGTGAATATTCACATTGTACACGGGCCGAGCCCCTACACATTGACGATATGAACATTCACATTGACGGTGTGAACACTCACATTAGGGGTATTTTGGTAATTATGTCACACATAAGACTTATTGAAACATAAGAAAATAATATGAACTAAATAGAACATAAGTAGATACATTAGGGGTATTTTGATAATTATGTCACCCATAGGACTTATTGAAACATAAGAAAATAATATGAACTAAATAGAACATAAGTAGATGAAAAGGGTATTTTGGTCTTCTTATCTCATATAGGACCTAATGGAATAGTCAAAAAGAATATGGGTTGAATGGAACATAAGTAATTACAGATGGATTTATGGAAAAAGCTCCCTTAAATATAACTAGTTGTAAAAAAAATATTAAAAAATAAGTTAACACTTCATTGAACATCTAATAATACTAGAACTTCTAGCTTTGGTTCTAACAGATCAGACCTCAAATTTATTGATAAATTTTTGTCACTTGAACTTGATTTTCTTTCAGATCCAACAAAAATTTTGATTTTGTTTATTATTGTATGATTTATTATGAAGAAACAAATAAAGACAAAATCACTGTAAACTGGGTAGAATTTAAGACAAAAACATTCAAAAGAACATTAGCCCACTACTAAAAAAAGTACTTTTTGCGACCGCTACAAGCTGTCGCAAATAATAAAAAAACAGTCGCAAAAGACTTTTTGCGACGGCAAATGGGGGTTGCGAATGTGAAGGTGGCAAATACTTTTTTGCGATCGCAAAATAACAGTCGCAAACTATTTGCGACCGCTTAACCTACTTATAGCGACTGATATTTTGCCGTCGCAAAAAAGTATAAAAAAATGGCTACAATGCATTAGCAACCATCTTCTTACTATCGCAAAAAGTCATTTCCAGACACATGACATGCATACTTCAGTGAGTAATCACTCAACTTTCGGAGCCAAACTCAGATATATAATCTTTAAAATTGCATCAGACAAATATTTTCACTCAAATAAATAAATAGCTAGAGAAAAAAAATGACCAAATGAAGAATCCACCTAAATCATAAATCGACATGGCTATAATTTTTCACCAACTTGTGAAGAATTCTAGATATACAAATCCAAAAGGTCTCTGGAATTTTTCGGCTAAAATGTATCAATAAGGCTGAAATGATGTCAAATGTAAATTGGTGAAGGGGTTTCAATGTCATGCGGATTAGCATAGCAGTCCACACCTCCGGGGCCAACTTCGCTGCATGCCAGAAAGATTTAAGCCCATTAACCACTCTCATCAGCATTGCATGTCCCTGCAAAACAACAACATTAATTCTCATAGTTGATCTCATGACAATATTACCAACTGAAATATGTTCAGTTGTGATTTTGTTTTTGTTTTTTCATTTTCGTGTTTTCAAAAACAAGATAATAAAAAGTTCGAAAACACCTAACATTTTCATATAACACTTTAATTTTTGCATGAAAATAGTTTTTCGAAAATAACTTTTTTGGGTTTCCTAATTCATGTTTTGGCTTTCCTGTTTCTTTTAAACCACATCAAAATGATGTTCTATTATCTATAAGTTGTAGAGTTTAACTAAAACATGCACCAGCACATGAGGGGGGAGAGAGAGAGAGATGGAGGAATTGAAACAAACCTCAGATTCAGATGTCTCTCTAGCTTGAACCTTCTCATCGAAAATGTTTGCAACTACTTCATCCTGAAGAAAAATATCAGCTGCTTTAATTATGTCCCGGACCAGGAAAACACGTACCCTCAAACCCTTATCAGACAATATGAATTTAAAAAGATCTTCGGTGGCAGACACAACAGCACGCATATCAAAGGATTTCCATTCCAATGATCTATATAATATCTATGAACAAAAAAGTCATTTCCGGGCACATCAAAAAAGTATGCAGATGACAAAAATAATTCAACAGTTTGAAACACTCCCATTTCTTAAAAGCAAACTGAGAGAAAGGCTCCTAGCTATATGTTGAATATCACTTCCATTAAGAAGTAACACCTGGATCACTGATCACACCCAAGAAATCATCCTTTATGGTGCCAATACAAAACTGCAAAAGGAGACAACACGTTAGAGGATGAACAACGGCGACCAAAAAAAACAAAGTCAATGAACAACATAACCCCGAAAACGTAATAATACATAAAATAAAATACAATATATATTAAGAGCATACATATTTATGTGAATAATTATTAAATGCACTATTTAAGATTTAAAAGAATACTCTGAAGTTCTGAGAAACAGAATGCAGCAGTGCCCAAATTTGGTTACCAAATGTATCAATAATAGATTGCTATAACGTACAAGACATGAAAGGTATGACCCATTAAACTAATGCATTGGTGGCATATCAAATGATATCCAAAATTTGGTATCTAAATCTAGTCACTGTATCATTACTGTCCAATAAATGGTTCCAAGGTCGGACCATGCCACATTCTGACTCTTGAACATGAAGAGAATTCAACATGCCACAAGGACAACCACTTTTAGCCATTTAAACAACCCATGTCTAGAAAAATGAGAACTCCAAGGCCAGAACTAGAGGATAAACAAATTATTTTCAAATTCAACATGCCACAAGGACAACCACTTTTAGCCATTTAAAGACTATGACCCTTCTATCAAAATTTCACTGGTACAACAACATTATCCTCAATTTACAGGGAAGAAAAGTATGCATTACCTGTGTGTTGTTTTTAACACTCATCATCAGAACAGAAAGATGCCCAGTGCTGAATTCCTCTTCCTCATTCTTGACCTATCACAGACAGTTTCAAACAAATTTTATATCATAAAAGGAGCATGGAGGCAGAAACTACAGCAAATAAAAAATGTAAACAATAAATTAAAAACTCTATTTAGCAGGAAGATGAAAAATGATGAGTAGGTCAAATTATACATATATATATATATATATAGCCCTCCACGTGCAAAAATATATTACAGTAATTAAAACAAAATGGTTCCTGCAAATAAAAAATTTAATCAGAAAACACATTCAATACACACTTCAAAATAAAACATACATTGACACCCCATCCCCCATTTTCATTATTTTCTATAAACAAATCAAGTATTATTTAGTCAATAATTCATCAAATCAAAGGCAATATAAACCATATACTTTGGCAAAATCATGTTGCAGGCCTAGTAAAAATTGACCTTCAATTCAAACCTAGTTGAGCACACATTGGGTTCCCTAAAAAAGTGAAAAACAGAGAGTACGAAGAAGGGGATGACAGAAACATCTTCCTCAAAAACGCAAACACAACATATATCCAAATATCAAGCTTTGTGAACCAATGAGATGGAGTTGGGCGAGCAAGTGCTTGCAAAAATGACTATTCTCAATTGGAAAAAAAAAGGAGTATTGATACATTGCAAGCATAAGGAAAGATGAAAACATTACTACTACTAGGCAAATAACTGTAAATAAGACGAATAATCATCTAAGGAATGAAATGGCAAATAATAATAATAAGCAGGACAACTTATACTGGCATCCTCATCATTGGATGACTGCAAAAAAACAAAATGCAATTAGTAACTTGCACCCAAGTTAATCATAGAAAAATGATACAGTAACAAAGGTAACACAATTCTCATTCAAAACATAATAGAGCATCCCAAGTACAATAATATATCCTTGTTATGGTCATACATTCTGCCTTTATTTGAAAACAATTTATTTATTTTTTATTTTTTATTTTTGTACTTAGCATAAATTACCTTGTAAAACAATGCCATTTTCACATCGAACAACAAATTTCAAGAAAAGGTTGTGCTAACAGTCCTATGATTGTCATTTAAGGTGGAGATAATGAGAAAATAATCAGAATTCCAAAAAAGGCACATATTGAAAACCACATAATACTTCTAAGCTTCATCAAACTAAATTGATATTGAAAACTGTAGAGAGAGCTTGAAATCAAAATTAAATGGAGCAATATAGAAATCACTACTGAGTTCTCCAATTAATGTTTATCATCTAAGTAAACCAGAATAAGACAGTAAACTTTACCTGAGTGCAAACCATAGTAAAGGCCTCACACTGTGTAGGGTTCACTTTCCCCTGAATAGAGTGCTCAAACAAAATAAGATTTATCAAGTGGAGGAATAGGACTTCAATCCTGAAGCAGTGTGCAAACTATTGTCTTAATCCAGCTTAACTTAAATTCTTTAGATTCTAAATTCTCTCTCCACAATTCTAGATTAAAGTTTACTCCTCTTATGTCATCAACTAAAACTATACTGTCTACAAATAATACGATATCCTCTTGAATGTTCCTAATGGATTCATTTATAACTAACGCAAAAAGAGATAAGGACTTAGTATTGATTTTTTGATGTCAACAACTGTACTGCATATTTTTTTTCTTTAAAAGGACTTTGAAGCCATTATCACTTATCAATTGACTTCATAAAAAGTTAAATATTCATTTAACAACACAAAACATGGTAATCAAACAGCATACTCATACAATTTGATCTGGTTTATAAGAGATCCCATTCTCTTCTGCTAATCAAATCACACTGAAAATAGAATCCTAAAATTGACATCCTTATTGGACATTCAAAACACAAAATAAATAAATAAAGAAAAAGAAAAAAAAAAGAGCCTAATTAGGTATCCAAAACACAAAGCAAAGCACTAATTCAACATAAACAATAAACAATTCATCACAACCAACCACACACAACCCTAATTTATACTAAATTGAAGAAAAGAAACATCAATGGAATGGCCAAAAACCTAATAGCCTAAATTGAAGGATACATATGCTGAGGCAATGTGTACTTTTCAAGAGATTGATTAAGAAGGCAAATGAGAAAGAGATGATGATGATCCTATTATTACCTTTAATGAAAGATTCAGCAGTGTTAGTTAACTCTCATCAAAGACCTAGTACAAAACGAGTGAGAGAGAAAAATCCATGAAACATCAGTCAACAAACCCTCAGCTATTATTCCATCTTCTATTGATCTATAACACACTCAAAAATCTCCAAATTTATCAAATTAAAATCAACAGTGACTCAATACTTAACACAAAAACACACACGCACATATATATATATATATATATACACATTTCGAGAGTAGAGATTTGAAGCAAAATTGCAAACCAAAGAAATATGAGATTGTCAAAGTCGAAGAGTTCAAGATCTTGAGGAAGTTGAGGACGTCTACTTTGATTCTTGCTCGGACCTCAACAGAATAAATTCAATTTCAAACATTGATATTCACAACATATACATAATATATAGAGGTACATATACATGTGTAGTAGAGGTGCTAATTTGAGAAGATCAAAGGAGAGAGAGCATGGGATTGAGAGAAAGAGAGAAAGCGAGATTGAGGGAGAGAGAGAGAGATTCATACCAGTCGTATTACTGTGAGACCAAAAGAGAGAGAGAGAGAGATTCATACCAGTCGTATTACTGTGAGACCGATAGAGAGAGAGAGAGAGAGAACAATTGGTGTTTGTGGAGGGGCTAGGGCAAGTATAAAGAAAAGGAGAAAATAAATAGAAGAAAATAAGAGGGTAAATTGATTATTTGCGACGGCTAATCAGATGGTTGCAAATTATATAGTAGCAAAAGGTCAGTTTTCTAGTAGTGGCCACTCCAATCCAAAGCCTACTATCAGAGTTTCTACTGCCTACAACAAGTACTATCTATCAAGTGTTTCCCAAGAAGACTACCATACTTTCTTCTCTAAATTATGTACTACTTGCTCTTAACTTACTTGGCCTATTACTAACTTTCTTTAGCTCTTCCTTCTTCTTCTTACCCTTCAAACTTGGTTCCATCTTTCTTAGCAATCAGTCTTCTTGAGAGCTTGAATAAGGTTTTCCAAACAAGTCTCTACATCTCTTGTCAAAGTCTTGAGCATCAAATTCTCAGCAACACAGCAAGAGTTACATTACTCTCTTCCAACAATTTTTCAAGTGTTTCGAACAAACAAAGCGAATCAATGCCCAAATAATTCTTAGTCAAAACCTTAAACGCTTCGAACCCACAATAGGACAATTCAATATGCATATATCCATTCTTCCTCTCCAAATAAGGGCAGGGTCAAGTTTCTCCAAATGGTTAGTAGTAACAATCACAATGTGATCCTCTCCCCTACATAACCCGTCCATAAAATTCAAAAGCCCAAAAAGCGTAACCTTGCTTTCTTCGCTTTCGCCATCTCTACTTTGTTTTAGTTTTCCAACAATAGGGTCACTATCTTGAACCCTATTCGATTTTTTCTTCCCCCTTTGACAGCTTATATCAAAGAGAGCAATCGATATCTTCAATTACAATGATGGACTTGCTTGGTATGCCACTAGAAAGCTTCCTCAACTCCGTGTTATCCCAAACCGCTGTTAATTCAAGGTTGAATACATCATAATTCAAGAAATTACCATGGCAGACTTGGGACCCTATAGAAGATAACCGCACTTCCAAGCTTTGCCAACTTTCCCATAATACTCTCTCGCCATACTAAATGTAATGAGGTCATCAACAATTTCTTGCTGGAGTTTGGGTTCGCTTGACAAACTTTCGAACGTCGAAGGGTGCTTAAAAATCGCATGACTCCACAATGTGATTTTTAATCGTACCAATTGTCGTTCTTAAGTCAATCAAGTTGACTTACTAAATGCAATGAGGTCATTAAACATATTTCTATTTGTGCGTACCGGATTTCGCACTAGATGAAAGTGGATCGGGGCTCCGCACTCGGTTGGACTATCCAGGGACTGAGGTTCCTGCCACAGGAAGCACCGTTAGAGCTGCCCGATCAGGATTGGCCGGATAACCCCTCCGGTGTGGGAATTAGCGATTGGAGAAGAAGTGTATAAAGGGTTGAGTTTGTATGTAAGTGTGGTTTAGCTTGGAATAGTTCAGTTACCTTCAATGTGAAGTTCATGTAGTATATATAGTGTTCCTTGCTTGCTTCTCAAGATGGTTTCATGGAGCTTGGGTGCTGTCAAGTGTCCTTTTAGCATTGCTCAAGGTGGGGGACCACCTAGTAGTTGTCATTGAATGCATATATTCATTGTAGTCATGCGGATAACAAACCACATTCCTTTGGTTCAACAACTTCCGTGATTCTAGGTGTAGGGGACCATCTGAGGTGGCAGCTTGCACATGCACATACTCACAACTTCCACGTTTCTTTGTGAGGTTCTCTCTGCTCGGCACCTTCGTACCTCAGTTCGGCCTTAGACCAGATTTCTGTTGGGATGAGCCGGTCCATTCGGACATCTTTGTGTGGGCTCAACCCACTTTCTGTTCAGCCCATAGATTCAGTCTCGCAGCTCGGCCTAGCCAAGCATCACGGCTGGACTAGCCTTTCCACTGCGGGTTGGGCCCAAGTGCTTGAGGACTTGGGTTAACTGTTGATCATGAAGTTGGGCTCAATTGGCTTGCCCATATACTCATCTAACCCACTTGGATTTGGGCTTCAGTAGATTAGGCCGGCCCAAGTCTTGGATCCGACCCATTTCACATTCAGCCTCTTCATTTGCCCCCTAGCTTGCGCTAAGGTTCCCCTTGAGGGGAGCTGTTGTTCTACTCTCCAAACGTCGCGTCGTTTCGGTTCTCCCCCAGTTCGGCATTGGTGATGGTTCAATCCTGATACGCAATCCCTACATGCGTCCTTTCATGGTGACACGTGGCGACGTCAGATAGGTGTGCAGAGATAGTGCGTCGATTTCATACCGAAGGTCGTGCTTCGTGTACCTGCGCGCCGGCTGGTGCAATAAATGCTCTGGTTGTCAATACAAATCCCCTTATCTACTATTTCGTTCTTTTAGAGAGTTTCAAAGAGAGAAGAAGGACTCTTCCCGTTCCTCTAAACCAATCTCGTTGGTGCTCTGTTCAGACTTTTTTCGCCACTGGTCTTGCTTTGCTACCACTGCTCTAATCTCTGTAAGTCCTCTTGTGATCCTTTTTCTCTTGTCTTTTTCTGTCTCACTCATCTTGTCTGGCCCTTGCGCTGTCGTGTTCCACATTCTGTTATCTAAGTCCTACCCTATCCCATAAGGTTTGTTAGATGGAGAAGTTCCACTCACTAGTTGATACCCCCAAGGCCATGGCCATGTTTCGCCTTGACTATAACATACCCAACGACGTGACCCTTTCGCTGGCAAAGGTAGATGCCAAGTGTATGGGCACAAGGAGTACCGTCGCTTTTCCGATTGCGGCCATTGTTGAGGGAGGGGTTCGGTTTCCCCTTGACCCTTTGATGCGCCGATTTCTGCATCAAGTCCAGTTAACCCCAATGCAAGTGTCTGTGAACCTGTTCCGTGTCGTCTGCGGTGTTTCTGCCCTCAATAGGCGATTGGGTTTGAACCTTGACATATGGGATGTTTTAGGCTACTACACTCTTTCACACAACAAAGACCACAGCACGTACTATCTACGTGTTCGTTTGATCGACTGTCATTTGGTGACTGGGTTGCCCTATTCGGATAAACACAACGATGATTTCCTGTAAATTGGTGGCAACTGGGAGTTCCCTGTTGGGATTGAATTCCAGTCCGAACGTATGCCTCAAAAGGACGGCTACCCAGGTTCAGGTCCTTCCCTCTAATGTCTTTTGTATTTCTTACCTTGTTTTGGATGTCACTCTAATGAGTCACTTCTTTTTTGTAGAGGCCTCTCGTTTTCAACGCAGGTCGAACCGGGAAAACGCTGAAGTCATAAAAGCTGCTCTGAGGTACAAAAAGAGATCTGCGCTCGAGTTGTTGGATTACCAGTCAACTTATCGCTCCACCATTCCGAAGAAAGTGAGGCTTGCTGCATCCCTTCTGGATTCGGATACTGAGACAGACACATCCCTCACTCCTCTGGTTACGAGTCGTCGCCAAAACCAGGGTGCACCGTCTGAGAGAACGCCCTCCCCTGCCCCCAGTTTCGCAGGGGGCGGGTCTGTATCGAAGAGAAAAGTGCTGGTAGATTTGGAGGCTGAGGCTTTTGGCGCCTTCGATATTTTGGAGACCCCTCTGGAGAAGACTGAGGTGAAGAGCCTCATGGAAGTGAAAATTGAGGTGGGAGCTTCTAGGACCCCTACTACTGCTGCCGAGCCCTCTGCTTCAGTTGCTGCGAGAGCAAAAAAGAGGAGGAGAGAGACTGGCAAAGTAGTGGTGGGGGAAGCTTCTGAGGATCCCATTGAAGATGAGGCATTTGAGAAATGGGAGCCGCCGATGTTGCATCAAGGTAGGCTAATTTCTACTTCTGATTTGTTGTTGCTTCGCAAGATTTTGCTTTTGATTTGACTAGGTTTCTGTTGATACCGGTTGACATGGCTTACCATAATGGGCCCTGCGATATTCCTATTCTGAAGGGGACCCTCCAAATGATGACTGCTATAAGTGTTTTCCTATTTTGCATGTTTTTGGTGTTATGCTGCTGTTTCCTTCTCTTTTAATACTTTGTTGTCCTTTGTAGTGTATTCAGAGGATGCATCTGTCCATCACCCATGCTGAAGAACTAGAAAAGGCCGTGCTGGAGGCCGCAATGAACGCTGAGAGATTGACAGTAAGCCTGGAGACCGAGAAGGAATGACGCCGAACTGCTGAAAGGGAGGCATTTCGCTTGAACAAGATTGTTGCTTCAGTTGAAAAATCGAAGGAGGCTGCTATTGAGGCGCAGGCTCAACTTGAAGGGAAAGTGTCTGACCTGGAGGCCGTTGTCGCAATGATGGCTGCCGAGCGTTCTGTGTTGGAGGCCAAGCATTGGCAACAAGGTTGGGACGAGGCTGGGGCTGCCTATAAGAAGGAGGTGCTAGTGCTACGAGACAAGCTCTTCCTAAAGGGTTGGACGAGTGCTTTAGCTGCTGCGCTGGTTCCTGAAGGCTCTCCCCTATTTTAGGATGTCCCAGTTCCCTCAAGATCCTTGGGTTTAAAGATTGTCTCCACCCATGCTGCTCTTCCGTCTGAAGTTTGCCCAGAAATTGATTCTGCAAACAAGACCTAGGACAGTAATGTTGTCGTTGAAACGGTGAATGTCGAAGGGGGTGAGACCCTAGAGACTGAAGCCGCGGGAGATGTGGTTAAGGAGGCTTCTACTTCTCAAGAAGTTGGAGCTGCCTCTACTTTTCCTCCCCAAGATGGCCTGGACAAGATTGTGGACACTGCTCCTGAGGTTCCCTCTGTCACTAAAAGTTGAAGTTTTATTTGGAAAGACTTGAAGTTTTTGTTTTCTGGACTTTTCTTTTGTTTTCATGTTTCTGATGTACTGAGGCTCGGTCCCTTTGATGAGTTTTCTCTCTATACTTGCCAAGACAATTTTTCTTTTTTGTTGCTGGTTGTGAGGCCATCTGTGCCTTTTGTTGGATGATAGGATTTTCTCTTTAAATTCGCAATCTGATGCTATTTGGCTTCTATGTCTGAATGTTTTCTATGCTGCTTGCCCCCGGCCGAGCACTGTTGGGACCTCAGAGCCGAATAGATGCTCGATCTGGTTCTGTATTGCTTGAAATAGATGCTCTGACTAATTCTGTACTGCTTGCCCCCGGCCGAGCACTGTTGGGACCTCAGGACCGAACAGATGCTTGGTCCGGCTAACGAATATGTTTCATGGCTGTGCTTGATTTGGTAAGAGGATCTTACTTAGGTCCAGGTTGGTTTGAAAAAACAATTGTTTGCCCCTACCTGGAGCTAAGTAAGATTGGTACTGATGATTGTGCTCTTAGCTAGAAGTGCTTAAGTCTGTTTCAACTTTGATAGTACAGGTGCATTTGAATGAGATAAAGGCATAGAGAGATGTCTTACTCAGGTCCAGGTTGGTTTGAAAAAACAATTGTTTCCCCCCAGCTGGAGCTGAGTAAGACTAATGCTGGAAGTTTGCTCTTAATGGAGCTTAGCCGAGTTTGTTCCAATTCTGTTTGTTCGCATCAATACTGAAGTGTTGACGTGTTGATACTTAAGAAATTCTGTAGATTCAGAGATGTTTACTTAAGATATGTTAGTGTGGTTTCCACCAAGCAATTCCACTTGGCTAAAGTCCAATTTAGTTGCCAAACATTATTCCACCAAGCAATACCACTTGGCATGTTTAAGTGCTAACCAAATTTAAATTCCGTCCAGTCGTTCTGAAACTAAGTCCATTTGGGTTAAGACCAAAGTTTACTCCGTTTGATAAACATCAAAACTAATTCCGTTTGGTAAGAACTAAAGCTAATTCCGTTTGGTGAGTACCAAAGCTAATTCCATTTGATAAACATCAAAGCTAATTCCATTTGGTGAGTACCAAAGCTAATTTCGTTTGATAAACATCAAAGCTAATTCCGTTTGGTGAGAACCAAAGCTTATTCCGTTTGGTGAGAACCAAAGCTAATTCCGTTTGGTGAGAACCAAAGCTTATTCTGTTTGATAACCATCAAAGCTAATTCCGTTTGGTGAGAACCAAAGCTTATTTCGTTTAATAAACATCAAAGCTAATTCCGTTTGGTGAGAACAAAAGCTTGTTCCGTTTGATAAACATTAAAGCTAATTACAAGAATTTGATAAATTTGAGAGAAGTGGGAAAGCATTTGCATTGGACAACAGATAAATGCCTTTACATTCTGATAGAGAAGTTGGGGGATAATTCTATTGATAGTATTTTTTGAGATTCGCTACATTCCAGGGCCGAGGTATAGCTCTGCCTTTCAGATCCTCTAGGTAGTAAGCTCCATTCCAAACAACAACTGTGACTTTATACGGACCCTCCCAGTTAGGCCCAAGTTTGCCCTCGCCTGATACCCGTTTGTGATCCATAACTTTTCTCAGAACCAGTTCTCCAGGTATGAATTGCCTTGGAAAGACTTTTTGATTGAAACTTCTGATGAGCTGCTGCTGATACGCTTCAAGTCTGATCAGCGTTGCTTCTCTTCAGCTCTCTGCCATATCCAGTGCTTGGGCAATAGCTTCCTCATTGCTGGTGCTTTCAAACAATTCAGACCGAAGGGTTGGGAGACCTACTTCGAGTGGGATGATGGCCTCCATTCCATAAGTTAGGGAGTAAGGTGTTTCCCCCGTTGAACGCCGTGCTGTGGTTCGGTAGGCCCATAATACGTGGGTTAACTCTTGAACCCATTTGCCTTTTGCATGTTCAAGTCGTTTCTTTACTCCATTGATGATGGTTTTGTTTGATGCTTCTCCCTGTCCATTACTCTGTGGGTGCCCTGGAGAAGAGTTCCTATACTCGATCCTGAGGTCGGTACAAAACTTTCTGAAGATCTTACCATCGAACTGTGTTCCTGTAGACACCCTCTTTTTGACCGACCTTAAGACTCAGACGTCATCGATTGACCGCTCGGTGATTGTGCATGTTGTGCTCGTTCTGAGGTTTCGGAGTTTTGGCTGAGGTCCTTACCCCCAGACCTCGGGACCCTTTTATGCTTTGCCTCAATTTGCGGACCAAGTCTTGCTTTCTCTTTCCGTAGGGAGGGAGAGGTCTTGTAGACCATCTCTCAGTGGCCGTAGGCTACTTTTCGTGGTCGTCGGCCACTGTTCCCGTTTGGAGACTAGTTTCTGGTTTTCAAAGCCGTCGGTTATGCGCCTCGGTTCGGGACCGCTTAACATTCTCCGTTTGGCATGATTTTTGGAACACACCTTGTTTCCTCTGTCTAGAGGGACACTGCGGGCCGAGAGACCACCTTTGTGGTCGCACGCCACTTTTGGTGCTTAACAGCCTGTTTTCGAGGCACCCGGCCGCGCGTTTTGCCCCCCGAACCCTCGTTTTGCATCGATGTTGGTTCATTTTTAGCATGAACCTTGTTTTCATTGTTTGGAAGGTGGTACAAGGGTAGGAGACCACCTTTTCTCTTGGAGACCACTTCTCTCTCCGCCAACCGGTTTTCTTGTCGGGAAACTGGTCTCCTTGATTTTTGAGCCACATTTGCTGGTCTCCCACCATACCACTAGCTTGCATTCAGTTGGGAGACCATCAAATGGGCTGGCCGACCACTTTTCCTTGAGAGAGACCACTCACCCTGGTCGGCCGACCAGGGGAAGTGGTCGGCCGACCACCTTAACTGGTCGGCATGCTCCCTCTAGTTTTGTCTTTGTGAGTTGTTGCCAACTGTGCTAGCTGGAAGGCACAGACTGCATCCTCCATACACGTGTATGGAGGATCTTTGGCCTTGGTTTTTAGCTTCTTTGAGAAGCTTTGGCCTCCTTTGTCTATAAAGGAAGGCCTCCCCCTCCTTTGTGAGGGTTCAGAATTTGGCTCTAAGGCAAATATATATCTCTCTCTTTGTCTCTATATTTTGGGTTCAAAAAGTGCATTGTTCTTGGCCTATTAGCCACATACCTCCACCATTGATCTGAGGTTCTTGGAGGTTATTTTCAGAGGTTAAAGAGTTGGTTTTGGGCTGGAGAAGTTGCTGGTTTTGCTGAGCTTCAAGGGTAATCTCTTTTCCCTTTTTTAAAGCTTTGTCTTGATCACTCTCTTAGCCAAACTTGCATGCTTATTTGAGCTTTGTTGTCAACTGAAAAAAGTCTTGTTTTGAGGTCCTTTTGATGTTTGTTTAAGACTATTTTGGTGTTGAAGGTCATCTACCCTTTTGCATGCTTTAAATAGCCTTGTTTTGTGCCATGCCCTAAAGCCTTTGATTTAATCTTTGCTTGGCCTTCCTATCACTGAAATCCAGTGGATTTTCAATGGTGAGCATGTGGTTTTGAGGGCCTAAATCAGAGAGGGGTGACCCTCTCTCTTGTTGTCTTGTTTACTAGCATTTTTAGCCTACCAAAGGAGCATATGTTTATACCATTTGGAGGCCTAGTTTAGGCACTTTTTGGTGACTTTTAGGACCTTCCTAGACTCTTTCTAAGGCTGGTTTGGTCACCTCATGTTTGCCTCTTGCATGTGTAGAATAATCCTCTTCATAGCTTATCAAAGGAGCATGTCATTCTTGCATGTATTGGTCATGTTTCAGTGGGTTTTTGGTCATTCTTTGGCATATCATAGTTCTGTCTTTGGCTAGTTTAGTGGCCGCTTGAATGCTTCACATGCTTGTAGTGTAAACCATGCTCACTAGCTTACATTGCATGTTGTTTTGGCCATTGATTCTAGCATATTTTGGCCATACTTCAAACTGATTTTATTCATATTTTGGGCTGCCTTAGCTCTGTTTTGAGGCCTCTTGGTCGAATGATGCTTGCCATGCATACTTGTAGTGTAATATCCTTGCCTAGCCTTGAGTTTTGGAGCCCCTTGCATGCTTAACTTGAGGTGTTTCCATGTCTTGGCATCATTGAGCATGTTATTTCAGAGCCTATACTTGTGCCATGTTCCCATGTTTTCCACTCTTTAAATGCGTTTGAGAGTTGTGCCTGTATACCTCATTTATGGGCCATTGCATGAGCTTCATTTTTGTGCATTTCAAGCCATCATCTTAGTCCATTTTGCCACTGTTTTGGGCCTACATAGGGACTTTTTGGGGTTGGTTTGTTCATTTGGGCACTGCTTTGCATACCTCTAGTATAATGCACTTCACCAGTTTCGGTATTTGAGCCTTTCAACATGCATAACATGAGTTGTTTGCATGATTCGGGACCATTTTGTATGTCATTTCAGAGCTAGAACATATGTTGTTGTACGCCATATTTCATCCTTTCCATGCTTTCATACAGTTGTATCTTGTGCTCTAGGCTTTGGGCCCTTGCATCTTCCATGTTTGCATGTGTTTTGTTGCCTCATTTTCATCATGTATGGCCACTGATTTAGGTGTGGCTGAGGCCCATTCATTTTGGTTTAAGTCCATTTTACATCGAGTATGCCATTGTAGTTCATAGCATTGAGTATGCCGCGTTGTCGCATGTTTGATCATTGCATTGCACATGCCTTGTTCACTTCATTGTGTGATAGTCTTCACATGTGCATTGTGTATGACATATAGTATCATGTGCATTGAGTATGCCATTGTTAGTTCGTAGCATTGCGTATGCTAGTTTGCATGTTTGCACATCATCCTTTGCATGTTTGCATGACTTGGTTGCATCACCTTAGGATTGCGTGCTTGAGGTCGCATTGTGCATGCCATTCTACTTGTTGCATTGTGTTTGGAATAGGAGTTAGTCCAAACACGGGAAACAAGGGACGTTTTATACTCCAAGTGATGAAACGTGCCTCAATTCTCGGTCGCCGACACTCTTGACTAACACATGATGGAGTTTAGGCATTTACGTGTTTATATGTGCATTCATTTCACATTGAGTCGTGCAATCTGACTCATCGGCCATCATGCATCGAGATGCGTGATTGGTTGCCGGAGGATCAAGGACTACACTCCCTAGAGCTTATGCAATGATGGGGAGAGTGGTCGTGCACACATGTGTTGCAAATACCTTGCTTTCTCTCTCTCTTGCCTTTGTTGCAGAAAATGCAGAAACCAGGAGAAGAAACTGGTCGACCGACCAGGTTTTCTGGCAGGCCGACCACCTTTTCTGGTTTTCACCACCAAGGGTGGTCGGTAGGTGGTCTCCAATGCCTATAGCTGGTCGGCAGCCTCCCCCTAAATTCCCAGGGTAGAGTTTCATCTCCTTGGAGCTTTGTGCAAGTTTCCGAAATCAATTGCAAACAAAGGCGAGCCGGGGCATCGCGATGGATTTCCCGACAAGGCAACTCGAGCATGCATGCATCCTTTATCATTCAAAGCAGAGCTGAGGTAGCCCATTTTACATAGTTTGCATGCTAGTTTAGTTAATTTGTTAATTAGCTAGTGTTGTGTAATAATTAGTTAATTCGATTCTGTATTATTTATTCGGACCCTCCGAGAGAGGGCAATGTTGTAATAAGTGTGCGTGTGTGATGTATGTCTTCCAACCCCACGTCTTTCTCCTTTTTATTTACCAGCTTATGATGGTTAGTTTTAGGACACGTTTCAATTAGCATCCTTATGCTCGTATGTTTGCATCCATTCATCTGTTTTGCATGCACCGGGCTCGGCGCATCATACTAATTGCATCGTATTTCAATTCCAAGTTGAATACATGTTACCTGTAGTATCTCATATGCCATCTTAGAATAGCCGAGCCTATCTTAGTTGCATTCTTGCATGTGTTGCATTAGGCATCTCAGTAGAGTTAGGATTCATGCATGTTTTTTAATTAGCTTCTTTCTTTGGCTCGGAGTACTCGGTAAGTGTTTATGCTTTTGCATCCTTGCATGCGTATGAGTGACTGCCATGATAGCATGCTTACCATGAGGCTATGTGCTTATGTGATATAACTACCTAAATGCCTGTGGGTGAAGGTTGGGTTGCTTGAATTGGAATAATTCGTCGAAACCCGTGTTTTAGCCTACTTACGAGTAGCAAACTTCAATCCATTTTCAAAACAAACGGATATGCGATGTTTTGTTCCAACTTAGGCAATCCAGTCTATACTTGTATGCTGTGCGCATCACATAGTAATTCTAGGTTAATAACTGGAATAAGAGCACGTGTGTTTTCAAAAACAAGAAATCATGCTTAGTAGTGGCCGATCTTTGATCGGGTAAGCGAGGGTGCTCATGAAATGACCTTCCCCAATCGTACCCAAGTTCCCGAACCGAGGCAACTTTGGTGATGACAGACACGTGGCCTTAGGCACGAGTTAGGGTTTCCTAAATTCCCCCAAAATAAAATATTTAGGTGGCGACTCTGTATCTGGCAAAGCAGTCTATGTTTGGCACTTCTTTCTAAAATCAGTTTTTCAAAATGATTTGTCGGATTTTGATTCTTTGGTGATTTATCGATCTTGCATTGCACTTTGCGAGATTAGATTCAGAACCGTGACATCGAGTCCGAACTGTAGTGAGCCCAATGAACAAAACGGGATTTCCCCGGGACGTTCGGGGCCGTCTACAGTTCCATTATCCGCAATCAGTATCTGTGGGATGCCGAAGCGCACTACCACGTTTCTCATGACAAACCGCTTTGTGTCTGCTTCTTTGATGCTTGCCAATGCTTCAACTTCGACCCACTTAGTGAAATAGTCGGTTACAGCAATGAAGAATCGCCTGTTCCCAGCGCCTCGTGCCAATGGTCCAACAATATCCAGACCCCATTGGGCAAAGGGCCATGAGCTGGTCAGGGGAGTAAGAGTTTTGGCTGGCTGATGAATGAATGGAGCAAACCTCTGACATTTATCACACTTCTGTACGTACTGCTGCGCGTCTTGTTGCATCCGTGGCCACCAGTACCCGTGAGTAAGGGCCCGATGTGCCAGTGACCTTCCACCAACGTGGCATCCACAAATCCCATCATGAATTTCGTAGAGAACATTCTCGACCAGATTTGGATGCACGTATAGAAGATATGGGCCAAGATAGGAGCGTCTGTACAGCTTCCCAGATTGTGAGATCTAGAATCGAGCTGACCTATGTCTGACTTTGTTGGCTTCCCTTTTATCTTCCGGAAGAGCTCCAGATTTCAGAAAAGCAAGTATTGGATCCATCCAGCTCGGCTCTAAGTTGCTACAAAGGACTGGAGATGCAATACTTGGTTCTAGCACAAACTCAACCCAAACTTTTCTAGCATCCTTTGTATCCACTGATGAGCCGAGGCAAGCCAGAGCATCAGCGTGGCTGTTTTTGTCCCGACCAATTCGTTCCACTTGTATGGATTGGAACTTTTTGAGTAGGTCCTTGGCCTTGCCTGCGTACATAGCCATTCTTTCATCTCGTGTTTCATAGACCCCAGAAAGCTGGTTTACCACTAGTTGTAAATCACTGAAAACAAGAAGCTGTTCTGCACTGAAGTGTTCGGCACTACGTAAGCCAGCTAATAACACTTCGTACTCTACCTCGTTGTTTGAAGCCTTCCAACCGAGCCTGAGAACCTGTTCCCAGATAAATCTTTCTGGTGAGATAAGTACTACTCCTGCCCCCGAGCCTCGGTTAGTGGATGACCCGTCAACATAAAGCTACCAGATATTTCCAATAAAGAGTTTCCATGCTTCCGAAGCGCAGGGCTTTCCCTGTTCGATGATGCGTGGCATCTGTGCCAAACTAGGATTCCCCGGTTCGGTACTTTGGGTGGGAGCAAATTCTGCGACGAAATCTTGCTAAGACCTGGGCCTTGATTGTCGTCCTGGGTTGATACCGAATGTCAAACTCACCAAGTTCTACCACCCATTTCACTGTTCGGCCAGAGAAATCAGCTCGGCTAAACACAGATCTGAGGGGGAATTCAGTGAGGACGTTAATGGTATGCCCCTGGAAATAATGTTGCAACTTTCTTGAGGCGATAAGTAGCACGTAAGCTAACTTTTCCAATGGTAGATATCGTGTCTCGGCATCTAGTAAAGTCTTGCTAACATAGTATACAGGCCTCTGTTCCTTGTTAACTTCTCGAATTAATACTGCGCTTACGACATGATCTGAGACTACTAGATAGAGGTACAGCTCCTCTCCCGGTTTTGGAGTGGACAGTAGAGGAGGCGTGCTGAGGTATCTTTTGAGACTTTGCAGTGCTTCAGTGCATTCGCAACTCCATTCAAATGCTGCCCTTTTCTTCAAAAGCTGGAAGAAGGGCTTTATCCGATCTAAAGATTTGCTGATGAACTGATTTAGTACGGCCACCATTCCGGCCAGTTTCTGCAACTCTTTAGCCTTTGTTGGTACTTCAAGATCTTGTATTGCTTTTATTTGGTCTGGATTCGCCTCGATTCCTCTGTGAGTGACCATATATCCCAAGAACTTCCCTGTTCCTACCCCGAAAGCACATTTCGAGGCATTGAGGCAAAGCTGATGGTTTTTCAGGATGCCAAAAACTTCTCTTAAGTCTGTAAGGTGGTCCGTAGCAAGCTTGCTTTTTACTACCATATCATCTATATAAGCTTCCATGGTTTCTCCTAGTTGGTCCTTGAACATCCGAGTGATCATCCGCTGGTAGGTTGCCCCGGCGTTCTTGAGGCCGAACAACATCACTTTGTAGCAGTAAGTTCCTCTCGGAGTGATAAATGCTGTCTTTTCTTGATCCGGACCAAATGGTGGTATCTGATGATAGCCGCTATAAGCGTTCAGAAAGCTCATGCGCTCATGCCCCGCTGTTGAGTCTACTAGTTGATCAATGCGAGGCAGCGGAAAGCTATCTTTAGGGCAGGAAGCAAGTGAAGTCAACGCAAACTCTCCATTTTTCATTCTTATTTTTTACTACAACTATGTTGGACAACCATTGTGGGTACTGAACTTCTCTGATTGCTCCCAATGCTAGGAGTTTTTCGACTTCGGCAATTACTGCTTCAGTGTGCTCAACTGAGAATCTTCAACTTTTCTGTACAACGGGCCGAGCGGAAGGGTTGATGTTGAGCTTGTGGCAAGCAAATTCTGGGTCCAACCCTGGAGTATCATATGCTGACCATGCGAATACCTCCATATTTTCCCTCAGCAGTTCTAGCAGCTGAAGTTTCTCATCAGCGCCTAGCAAGGTACCGATAAGGAAGTACTTTTCTGGATCATCCTCTTTTTCCAGGACTTTCTCCAAATCCTCTACTATCTTTTCCTCTGGGGCTCCCCCTACATCTTCCAAGACTGGCTGTTCGGCCACTTCCACTGTCTGTACCCGATTGTAGAGTTGCTTTGCCTTTGATGCCGCCATGAAGCAATGTTTGGACGCAACTTGATCCCTTGAGATCTGCTCTACTCCGTGTTCCGTTAGGAAACGGATGAGCTGGTGGTAAGTTGAAGGGACCGCCTCCATTTGATGAATCCATGGTCGGCCAAGTATGGCGTTGTAAGGGGATGGTGTATTAATAACTAGGAACTCTATTTGGAGGGTTTTTGTTCCTGCCACGACTGGCAACACTATTCTGCCAAGCGGCCATTCTGGCTGCGAATTGAAGCCAACTAACGGGGCTGCTGCTGGGGTGGGGTGAGGTGCTGCTTAGAGAGACCAAGCTTTCTGAACAAGTCATAATACAATATGTCTGTTGCATTGCCTTGATCTACCAGGACTCATTTTATGTCAAACCATTTCCTAATTCTCACAGTTATAATCAGTGCATCAGTATGTGGGTGTTGTATGCCTTTTAAATCCTTTCTAGTAAATGAAACAGTGCACAAGGGGGATTTAGGTGCCGTGCGTACCTTTTTCGATGCAGGCTCTACTGGCATGACCTGTTGGATTTGCACAGCTTTAGCAATCTCTTCTCTCAGTGTCTCCTCAGGTTCTTGAGTCGTTGTCCCATGGATCACATTTATTATCAACCGAGGTGGATGCTTAATATTCGGTTCTGGTAGTGGGTTTCCCTATTTGGTCACTTCCTTATCCTGATCAATGTAGTCTCGGAGGTGCCCAACTGCTACTAAGTCCTCCAGGTGTTGCTTCAGTGCCTTACAGTTCTGAGTCATGTGCCCCCTATCTTGATGATAGGTGCATCTGAGCTTCTGATTGCGCCGAGCCGAATCTCCCAACATTTTCGGCGGCCAGACAAAGAAAGGCTCTCTCTTGATCTTTTCTAGGATTCGATAGATCGGCTCTTTGAATATGGTTATGACGTCTTCGTGGGATTTGGACTTATCCACTTCATTCACTGTGATCCCTTAGTGTTCTTATCGATCTGATCTCTTCTTGTGCCGAACTGTTTATTCTGCTGATGCTACCTCGATGGGGATCTAATCATCTTCGAGGCAAGCATACTGCTCAATCCTGGCATGCAAGTCTTTCAATGCTGTGGCCGGGTGCTTGGTAAATGATTGTCTCAACTTACTCTCCAGGCGCAGACCATGTTTGAAAGACATAACGACCATCTACTCGCTGCACACATTTTCCTCCAAGTCATTGTACGCTTCCCAATAGCTCCTAGCATAACTACGTAGCGTTTCCTCCTGCTCCTTCCGGAGGCCGAACAGTGTATCCGGCTCCTTCGGGATCTTAGTGTTGGAGACGAACCTGGCTAGGAACTCTTCGGAAAGCTGCTTCCAGCCATGAATCGATCCAGTAGGGAGTCAATCGAACCATCGAAGTCTGGTTTCTCCCAAGCTGGATGGGAAGACTTTGCACATCAGTGCCTTATCTCGGCTCCATAGAGACATCATTTGTCTGTAATGGCTAAGATGTGTCAGCGGGTCCGACTTCCCATCGTATGAAGTGAACTTTGGTGGGGTGAATTTCTTTGGAGGTCTCATGGCCTCAATTTTAGGAGAGAATGGTGAAGAGACAAGCCTATCCAGCACTCAGTGTTCTTTCTGGTGAACAGTACGGTCCAGATGATCCCGATGTTGTTCATTCTGCTTGTTGCCGATCAACCAAGTACGAAGGTCTTGAGGAGGGTATTCAGTTTGTTGACTAACCGTCTTCTGCCTCTTAGCCCTTCTCCAGCGTGACCCAAGTGTGTGGCTGCTCGCCGCCTCACTCTGTACCGGGATGGGTTGGCTTTGTTGCCCGGACTCATTTCTGGGGAACTTTTTCACTGGTGGCTCTCTGGACGAGCTCCTCCGTCGTAAGCGATAAGGCTCTGCTTCAATCTTCTTTTCCGTCGGATCACCCAGCACCCTTTTAAGTTGCGCTTTCAACTCCTGTATCTCCATTCCCATGGAGTCTATGATTCGATCTCTATAATCTTTTTCGAGAAGAAAATGATGAGAAGAGCCTCCAACGAAGAGCAATCAATGCTCGACGGATTCGGGGGTCCGATTATTGTTTCCAGTTTGTTCTTCTAGGACTGTTGGGAGTGCCAAGCCTTTGTCCTTCGTCTTCTCCGTCTACGGAGTATGTGTCGAATGCGAAATGTCCTCAATCCCCATCGCCGGAACTGAGTACAGAGCTTATAGATGAAGTGATCCACGTTCACCGCACCAATTGTGCGTACCAGATTTTGCACTAGATGAAAGTGGATCGGGGCTCCGCACTCGGTTGGACTATCCAGGGACTGAGGTTCCTGCCACAGTAAGCACCGTTAGAGCTGCCCGGCTGGGGTTGGCTGAATAACCCCTCCAATGTAGGAATTAGCGATCGGGGAAGAAGTGTATAGAGGGTTGAGTTTGTATGTAAGTGTGGTTTAGCTTGGAATAGTTCAGTTACTTTCAATGTGAAGTTCATGTAGTATATATAGTGTTCCTTGCTTGTTTCTCAAGATGGTTTCATGGAGCTTGGGTGCTGCCAAGTGTCTTTTTAGTATTGCTCAAGGTGGGGGACCACCTGGTAGTTATCATTGAATGCATATACTCATTGTAGTCATGCTGATAACAAACCACATTCCTTTAGTTCAACAACTTCCGTGATTCTAGGTATAGGGGACCAGCTGAGGTGGCAGCTTGCACATGCACATGCTCATGCTCACAACTTTCACGTTTCTCTGTGAGGTTCCCTCTGCTCGGTACCTTAGTACTTCAGTTCGGCCTTAGACCAGATTTCTGTTGGGATGAGCCGGTCCATTCGGACATATTTGTGTGGGCTCGACCCACTTTCTGTTCGGCCCATAGATTCAATCTCGCAGCTCGGCCCTGCCCAGCATCACGGCTGGACTAGCCTTTCCACTGCGAGTTGGGCTCAAGTGCTTGAGAACTTGAGTTGACTGTTGATCATGAAGTTGGGCTCAATTGGCTTGCCCATACACTCATCTAACCCACTTGGATTTGGGCTTCAGTAGATTGGGCCGGTCCAAGGCTTGGATCCGACCCATTTCCCATTCAGCTCCTTCACCATTCTTTTATTAACAATGCGCAAAGGGGCGCATCAGCAAACCATTATCATCAACCTTGCCATTACGCAATCACCAGAAAAAGGTTAAAAAAATCTCATCCTTCTCATGCAATAATGCTTACCAAATACTATAGGCATATCTAACACCAAACCAATTTCAAAAACAACATTGTTAGATTTTGCCAATTTTCAAAAGCAACAGTGTATAGATTTTGTGTGATCATGGGTCTTGTGTGTGGTTGGTGGTAGAACGATTAGAAGAGAGGTAAGGCTAAACAATCAAATGGCAAGCCGGCGAGAGATCGGTTACCCCTGCTTCTGTCCCACGTTTCGAAGCTCTTGTTGTCGGCAACTTGATTGACTTAAGAGCATGTTTAGCGGGATTAATAATGAAATAATTAATAATTCACAAGATTAGTGTAGAATTAGTTATTTAGTTAAATTAATGAGATATATAATTTCTCTTGTTCATGTTTGTCTTGTAATATATATGAAAATATATAATTCTAATTTTATATATATATATATATATATATAATTGCGTTATATTAGTTGTAGAATTAAAAAATCTTTCAATTTTATTAAATAGAATGACCATTAAAATCTAATTTGAATAATAAAATTTGTAATCAAATAAAGCAATGTGAATTTTGTAGATTAATAATCAGAATTGTATGTTATAATCCGCTTAATCAAAAAAGCCTTGATTGTATAAGCAATGGTGTTGTGGTTGGGATTGAGTGATGGGGTGAGCTAAACTAGGTTGCGAAGTTATTTGATTATCTTAGACGTCGTTATGTGATGGTTAAAAATATTGTCATTAATAAAAGGATTGAAGTTCCTAATTTTATGTTAGATCATGAGAAATAATAAATATAATGATTGATGTGAAACATTGTCATGTGATGTGCCTCGCTACCAAATAATTTTTCGAAGCGAGTCTGGCGTTCTCATTGTTTCTTTGAGTTGCAAGAAAAATCAAGAGGGGGAGGCATTGTCGCCTTTTTCACTAATTTGGAAGGACGTGGCAATTGGATGACGTAAAACCATACTTTACAGTTCATCCGTAAAGTATTTAATCTCTTTAATTAATGCCTTTTTTTTTTTTTTTTTTAAAATCTTACCCTTACCAGACATATCGTAATTAGTTGACCATAAACTTGGTATTTTACTGAAGCATCGTGTGTAATTTGCCCTCTATTTAATAACATATTATTATATAGACCATTATATATGGGTCTGAATCATATCTAGAGTTTGAGGAGAGAAAATTATATAGATGTAATATTGTTGATATTGTAATTTACTAAAATCTTTTAGTAAAATGTTTGAATTTTTTTTTAAAAAAAAATTATAATTTGATTGACAATAACGTAACATGTTAGATATTAACTTTTAATTTGTTGTAATTTTAATTATAAAAGTACTAACTATTTATTATATCATTATGAATAAATTATAAAATCTAAATTTTAAATTCCTAACATTTTTAGTTAGAAAATGCGTGAGAGCGCGAATATATAGAGTGCGAATAGCTCGAAATATTATCTTACCGGTAAGAGAATATGAAAAATCCCCAAAACGACGTCGTTTTGAGGTTTTCGGGTGATTTGGGGGGCTGATTTTCGAGCTACCAATCACGGTTGTTTTAGTTATCTTAAAATAAATAGTTATATCCAAATAATAGAATTTAGGGTAATAATCAATCGTGATATGATTTTATTATATTTATTTGGCAGTTTATTCTTAAAATTTTATTTTTATAAAATTATATAATTATAAGGGTAAATTATAAATACATCTCTTGATATTTGCTTAAAATACAAATTGCCCCCTATTGTTTGAAAAAATATAAATACTCTCTTATTAGAATTTTTTATTTAACAGAATTAACTAAAAAAAATAAAATTCATAATTGCTCTCCTATATAATAATAAAATTACCTAAATTATTAATTGAAATATATTTTTAACTATTAATTGATTTGATAATTTATTAATAAAAAGCGATTTGTTATGAAATTAGAAATCTCAAGGGATGAAATATAATTTTCAAAACCATAGGGAGCGATTTGTATTTTAATCAAATCTCAGGAGGTGTATTTGTAATTTACCCTAATTATAATTATCAATTAAATAAAAATTTTGCCTAAATGATTAACATTAGAAAAATTAGTCTAAGGTCTCTATCACATTTTTAGTAATGGAAGAGATCTATAATATTATTTTTTGATATCTAAGGTCCCTAAACCCCATATCCATCTATTACAGAGAAATTTGATATAACTCACGCTCTCTATCTCTCTCTCTCACTGCTCTCCTCTCTCTCTCTCTCTCTCTCTCTCTCTCTCTCTCTCTCTCTCTCTCTCTCTCTCTCTCTCTCTCTCATCGATCTCAAAGACAAAATCACTTCGTTCTTGTTCTGATTATACAACTCGAAGGCATCCTTCAGCCCTGCCATACCGCCATCATCTCCTACAGCTCTGGTGGTGTCGCCGCCGCCCTTGCAGAAACTGGCAAACTCTTCGAGATTGATGAAGCCGTCAAGGTCGGTGTCAAGCTCTTCCATCATCAGCTTTATTTCGTTCTCCAAATGTGTTGGATTGGAAAGCATTCATGACTAATATGAGCTCCGTCATCGAGATCTTGCCGTCGCCGTTGGCATTGAAGCGATTAAACACCTTCTTCACCTCCTTCTTGTCCTGCAAGTATACTGATGGCTTTGGGCCCACTACAAGAAAATGCACCTACGGCGACTAAATTGGCGACTAAAAAAATTTTTAGTCGCTAGAAGTATAGGTTTTGGCGACTAAAACACCATTAGTAACCAAAAGTAAAACTTTTTGGCGACTAAAAAAATTTAGTAGCCAAAAGTATAGGTTTTGGCAACTAAAAATCAGTTTAGTGGCCAATTATCGACTTTTGGCTACTAAAATATTTAGTAGCCGAATGGAAAATAAAAAAATGATTTTTTTCTCTTTGGCGACTAAACTTGGTCGCCAAAAATGTCCTTTTAGCGACAAAAAAAATTTTAGTCGCTGTAGGTGTACATTTAGCTACTAAAACCTTTAGTCGGCAAATGTAAAATAAAAAATTATTTTTTGCCTTTTGGCGACTAAAGTTGATTTTCAACAACGAAAAATAATGTTAGTCGCCATTGGTGTACATTTGGCTACTAAAACCTTTGGTCGGTAAATATAAAATAAAAAATTAATTTTTACCTTTTGGCGACTAAAAAAGTTGATTTTCAGGGACGAAAAATAATGTTGGTCGCCAAAAAATTAAAATAATTGGAGGGAAACATGTTAAATTTTGGAGGGATTTGAAAAATTAATTGGCGACTGAAAAGTTTTAGTCGCTAATGGTGTAATATATATAAATATATATAACATTCGCTCCTGTTCTCTGTTTATTCTCCTTCACCACACCAAACCTCACCCCACTTCACATGACCACAGACCACCGCCACCGCCACCGCCTCAGATGGCAACAGCCACTACCGCAGATTGCCGCCGCCACCGCCACCTCTGCAGATCGCCATCGCCATCGCCATTGCTGCAGAACACAGGTTCTCTCTCTCTCTCTCTGCGCGTTTGCTCTCTCTTTCGATCGAGCTGTGTCTCTGTCTCCCTTCCTCTATTTCCCCCTTTCTGATTGTTGCTCTAGGGTTTTATATTCTTGATTCAGTTTAATTTTATGTTGGTTTCTGAAATGGGTTTGGTTTTTCAAATAGTTTTCTACCTTCCCTATGTGGATTGGATTTCAGAAACATGGGTATTCAATTTTTGTTGTCAAGGTTGTTTATATGTGTGCTTTTCGTTACTGTTAAAAAAAACCCACACTAATTTGATATGCTATCATGCATTGACAGATTGACATTGCCCACTACTCCTTGGTGAGTTTCCTGTAAATCAATCTTAATAATAATGGTTTTATGGGGTTTCTGTGTATGTGGCTTCTTCTTCTTCTTCAACAATCTGATCAAATTGTATGCGAAATTGTGGATGTGTAAATTGAAGTCTCACATTGTTTCTGTGGTATTGTGTATATATATTGTGTTGCTCTTATATAATAACCTTGGTGGACAGGGTGTTTGATGAAATGCCTCAAAGAAGAATTCATCTTAATTGCAAATCAACTTTACATAGTGTTAGTATGATTTGACATCAAACCTTCCAGACTATAGTCAGTCCATTAGATCATGTCAAATATTTGGGACACTAAACAAGCTTAGTTATAGATTAATTGACAGAGAGAGAGAGAGAGCATGGCTTCAAACTTGGTCTTTTGTTTTAATTAATGTTTTTAGTGTCTGCTTTTAGGTTTCCATATATTTTTGGATTTTTTGCATTTATGATTGTCATTATGTTGCTATGCCTCCATGGTTATTTGCATTATTTTGAAATGTATTTACTTAGCTAAATTGTTATGCTCATGGGTCATGGCATTGGTATAGTTATTTTGAATTACTTTGTATAATCTCTTTCATGGTTAGTCAATTATTGTTATTATTATTATTTGTAGTTCATTTGCATCTGTTCAGGTTTTTCTTAATTTTTTTTCCCCTTTCTTTAATCTTGGGCTTGGAACCAAAATTATGCATTATTTCTGTGTTATATAGCCATTGGGCTGTTTTTCTTTTGGTAGTGAAAGTATTGACTCAATACCTATTTGCTGTGATTAATGACCTTAATAAATAAAGGTTCCAACTTGAGTTAAGTTACCTCGTTTTCTTTACTTTCTACTTATCTCTTAATATTTTTGGTGGGTTGCAATGTTTAAGTTTCTAATTTAATATTTGAATCACAACATACCAAAATTGGGTAGATACAGAGGTTAAGAACTCTAATTTAATATTTTTGGTGGCTAGTCCTTGACTCAACAGAGCGAAGGTATTAGGTCTATCTCTACATCTCATGATTTGGAAGCACCTTAAGCTACCATTTCATTTTTATTTTATTTTTTGCTTACTTGCAAGCACCTTAAGCTACCATTTCAATATGCATCATTGCACAGTTTATTCTCACATTGAATTTGATATATATATTTTTGAAGGGAATTTCTCTTAAATTTAATTTTTCTATGTTGATGTCTAACCTTACTCAGCAGAAAAGAAAAGAAAAGAAATGCCTTGTAAGGCACTACTCAACATATTTTGCATCTCTCTCTCTCTCTCTCTCTCTCTTGATTACACAACACAATTTCCAGAACTGATATCAAACAGTTCCAATCCTCATTTTGAATTTTCTAGAGGAAGCATAGTTTTGGTTTGCTCTTTTATATTTTGTGCGTTTATGGGTTGCGGCCCTTTTTGGCTCCATTAGTGGATGCTCTTCTAAAACAAATGCCTTGTGTTGTGAATGTCTATTAATTCAAATCAACATTTTGTGTGGGCCATATGGCTCTTGTTTTGTCGTTATGTTCTATTGTAAGCCATAACTAGTGTTAAAAACACACACCAATAGCTGTCCTTATTATCTCAACTAGTGGTCTCTCCCCCAGCCTTTACTGCAATATCAATATTATAAAGTTTAAGCCTAAAAAAAGTGTCCGTTCATTGATCAAATTATATTTGCAAGATACAACCGAAACCTTACTCACCAAAAGAAGATAAGACCGCAAGTTGCAGGATTATAGGTGTTCTTAATATGCCTTTGTTAAATAACACATTAATAAAATTGCTAGTATGACATCTTGGGAAAGTGCTGCAATGACATTTGTAATGCAAGGCCAGGCTTAGGCTTTTGATTTTTGTCCTCATGTATCAACGATGTACATATAATTTTGAATGTGTATGCAAAAAAACGTATTCTAAATCCAATTCCCAAATTTGCTCATTAAGTAGCATTTAACAGTTCATTTGGTAGTACTAGTAGCCTTATACGGCCATGCATGATTGGGTAGATTTGATCACACAAAGCTTAAAACTTATTCCCTTCTTGACACATCCAGTAAGGAATTGATTTTATGAGCAGTAAAAAGACCCGAGACCACCAAGTTGTAACTTACATAATAAATTGGTTTTCATACTTCCAATTCCCTAAATTAATAAGACTAGCATATGCAGTAAGTCAATTACTAACTTTGAAGTTATTCATGTCGTCTCTGTTTTAGAGATATGGCCAACTGATTTTAGATACATCATATAAGTGATATATTAATTTGTGCAGTGTTAATATAGTAATTAACAAGCTATGAGATCTTAGTATGTATTTCCAGAAATATTGATTCACAATTACGGTTAGATTTTTGTCAAACTATCATCTTTTTTTTTTTTCTTTTTCTTTTTTTTTGTGAATATGGCAGGAGTCGATTGATTTCATTTGATTTTTTAGGGTTGGGTTACAGAGTAGATTGGCCTGTCAGTATTGTTTTGACCCAGGCGCATTGAAAATATATGCTCAGATATTCAGTTTTCTAATTCGAGTCAAGCTGGCTGTTTTTAAATTTTAACTGACGTATGGTGCTCATTGAAGGTATGGATATATATATATATATATATAAGCGTATGTAGTATATCTAAACACTCACGTCACATGCATACAATGTGTATGCTATATGTATATAACTAAATATTTGTGCTGACTGTCAAATTAAAACAGTAAAACCTGATTGTCAATGACAACTACTTTTATGAGCTCTTACTGGGATGAAAAATCATAGTTGGCTCTTTCGTTACTGTAGTCTGTAGTTAGATTATTTCTTTAAATCTTTCTCACAACACATTATTTCCACGACCATTGGTGGCAAAAATGGAGAACCCAAACAGGTAATTAAAATTTTCACTAGAATGACATGAAAGCATGGCTTCTCATTTGATCGGGTCTTCAAATCAACTGGAATTCAGTCCATACATATTTGCATTTCTTTTTTCTTTTCTACATATATATATTTTGTGACATGTATTTGTGAATTATCTCAGAGGATACAAAAGACAAAGTCAGAACCTCATGGACAGCATCCCCATGACTAATAGGACTTGTGAAAACTCACGGAATTTTATTAGGACCTGTAGGTTGGGAGTTAGAGCCGAAAAAGCCCAAAACTTAGTCGAAAAATGCCGTTTCGGGGGCGAAAATTGAAAACAGCCCCCGAACCTCCGTGTGCCCCTCACGGACAGCATCCCCATGACTAATAGGACTTGTGACAACTCACAAAATTTTATTAGGACCTGCACGTTGGGAGTTAGAGCCGAAAACGCCCAAAATTTAGTCGAAAAAGACCGTTTCGGGGGCGAAAATTGAAAACAGCCGCCAAACCTCCGTGTGCCCCTCCCGGACAACATCCCCATGACTAATAGGACTTGTGACAACTCATGGAGTTTTATTAGGACCTGTAGGTTGGGAGTTAGAGCCGAAAACGTCCAAAACTTAGTCCAAAAATGCCGTTTCGGGGGCGAAAATTGAAAACAGCCCCCGAACCTCCGTGTGCCCCTCCCGGACAGCATCCCCATGACTAATAGGACTTGTGACAACTCACGGAATTTTATTAGGACCTGTAGGTTGGGAGTTAGAGCCGAAAAAGCCCAAAACTTAGTCCAAAAATGCCGTTTCGGGGGCGAAAATTGAAAACAGCCCCCGAACCTCCGTGTGCCCCTCACGGACAGCATCCCCATGACTAATAGGACCTGTGACAACTCACCTATATATATATATATATATATTTTCTTTAATTTTGAAAAAGACATTTCTCGATTATTCTACCTTAAATGCATGTTAGAACATGTTTCCTATGGCAGACTAAATTCATATTTTGTAACAAATTCTAATGTTTTGTTTGTTGTTGTTGTTTTTTTTTTTTTTTTTTTGTAGATGGCTTCGTTGTGTGGATTGTGGATAATCCATATTGGTGTATGGAGAAGAATTTTCCCTTTCGTATAGAACTAATATAATACTTTTGTCATCATGGCCTTTTGGATAGTTCACTATTACTGAATATGATGGTTGGAATAATCAATATAGATTACGATGGTAATTTGTACCATGCCAAATGGTCATTTCACATGGTATAGTAAATGTAATTTTTGTATATGGAGGGCTTTACTTTTGGTATGATTGTATATGTTGTATGGAATTATTATTTTAGTTTGGACAATAATTCGTTTTTATGTACATGGACAGTTAAAGTAATTTATTTTTTGTATGCGAATGTAGATTGTGGAATGGTTGATAATTTATGTATCATTTTATTTACATACGTATTACAAGTTGAATGGAATACAGATAGGTTATGGACACATTATAATATTAACAATAAAACATAATATCATGTTTTTGCCGACTAAACGTTTTGTAGCTAATAAAAAAGAACAAAAAAAAAAAAAACATTTGGCTACTAAAAGTTTTGTAGTCAAAAGAAAATCAAACATTTAGCTACTAAATTTTTTGTAGGCAAAGGAAAAACAACCTTTTGGCTACTAAATGTTTTGTAGCCAAAAGAAAATCAAACCTTTGGCTACTAAAAGTTTTGTAGCCAAAAGAAAATTAAACATTTGGCGACTAAAATATTTTGTAGCTAAAAATAAAAGTTGAAGAATAAATATGACTTTTGGCGACTAAAAATTTAGTAGCCAAAAATGTCATAGTTTAGTCGACTAAATTTTTAGTAGCAAATAATGTTGAAGTTTAGGCGACCAAATTTTTAGTAGCCAAAAAAGATTGACTTTAGGCGACTAAAATTTTAGTAGCAAAAACACTAGTGTTTGCTTTTGGCGATTAAAAAATTTAGTAGCTAAAAAGTTTTTGGCCACTAAATAATTAGCTTTTAGCGACAAAAAAATTAGTCGGCAAAAATATATTTATTTAATTAATTTTCAAACCTATTAGCGACTAAATATTTAGTTGCCAAATGAGTACATTTGGCGACTAAATTAGGTTTAGTCGGCAATTATATTTCCCGACTACTCTTTAGCTACTAATTTCCTGACCAAAAAATTTAGTCGTTAAAGAGCATTGGCGACTAAAATATGACTTTTGGCAACTAAAAATTTAGTCGCCAAAAGTGAAATTTCTTGTAGTGCCCTGAGTTAGGGTTAGGGTTTGCGATTGTCGCCATTGTTGTTTCCCGATTTTAGTTTCAAAATTGTGTGTTTTGTGTTTCTCTCTTCTCTTCCAGAGAAATTTTAAACTAGAGAAATCTAGAGAAAATTGAACATCACAAAAAAAATTAAACACGCTAGAGAAAATTGATCAAACTAGAGAAAATTACAGTTCTATCTTCTCTTCCAACTTCATTCCTCATCTTTGCCGAATTCTCTGGTTTGCTTATAATTGTTTCTCTTTTGCTTCTGAATAATAATGAAGCCTTGTGAATGCACCCTACAATAAATTACAGATTTATAGTTCAGAGAAATTCTCAACAATTCAAATTTATAGTCCAGAGAAATTCTCAATAATAATGAAATCTTGTGAACCAGAATTTCTCTATGAAGTTTAGAGAAAATTCAACCAGAAAAATTCTCTGTGAACTAAAATTTCTCTGTGAAGTGCAGAGAAAATTCGTCCAAAAAAATTCTTTGTGAACTAGAATTTTTCTGTGAAGTCCAGAGAAATTCTCTAGATCGAACTTTCTCTAGATCGATGTTGAGGAACCTTAGATATTATGAAAATATCGAGTATCCTTTATATTATAAAATCTTAATATCAGGGACCTTAAAAAAAATCCCCTAACAAAAATTCATAAAATCAATTAAATACAATTTTTAATTAAACTCTTTGTGAATCTATCTTACATGAAAACCAAGTACTCACATGTTAAACAATTATAAGTAAATCAAGAAATAGTGTTAAGTATCATAAAAGAAATATCATAAAATGATTGATGAAGATTTTTATCTTTTAATTAGTATGTGGTGTTTTATTATGTGTGTAATCTAAGGTGAATAATCTTTATAAAAAAAATTTCGTGATGACTAGTATTACTCTTAAACCAAATCAAAAAATTAAAATAAAAAATCACAATTGAATTTAAAATTGAAATTTGATATCAATTAGTTTAAAAATAATATTGATTATTAAGGAAAAAAATTAACATTTAAAATATGTAAATCAAATTTATAACTTACGCTATTTTATTTTTTTAAAATACATCACATTATAACATATGTTAATTATTGAACGTTACATTTCAGCGGTTATTCCGTGGCTTTCGACGGCGGTGAAAACTAGCAGCCCGATGGCACCTGTCGAGCACCTTCATAATAATATCCACGAGTAATAAAATATTGGGTAAATTAGAAACACACTTTTTGAGATTTACTTAAATTATAAATTATCTTTTATAGTTCTAAAAATTATATTATGTCTCTTAAGATTTCTAATTTCATAATAAATGAGTCTTTTTATTAATAAATTATTAAGTTAATTAATTATTTTTAATAATGTTAAAATTTTATTTGAATTAATAATTCAAATAATTTTATTATTGTATAGGTAAACAGTTAGACATTTTACTTTTTCAATTAATTCTGTTAAATAAAAAATTCTGGCAATGAGGTATTTATAATTTTTTAAACTACAGAAAACAATTCGTAATTTAAACAAATTTCAAGAGTATATTTGTAATTTACCCTAACCTGTTTATTTTCAGAGGTAGAATGGAGGGGATTCATAGTAAGATGATTAATAGTGAGGGGATTGATAGTGAGGATATTAAGTAAAATTGTGTTTGTTTTGATGATAGTTGTTAGTGTAGAAATTGTTAAATTATTTTTATATAAAATAATAAAACATATAAAAAAATATAAAAAATTAAACATCAATATTTAAAAAAATAGATTTTTTTTTTAAAGTCCCTAGTATTAAGATTTTATAGCATAAAGAACATTCAATATTTTAATAATGTCTAAGGTCCCTCAAGTTGATCCACAGAAAATTCACGTCACAGAGAAAATTGGTCCAGAAATTTCTCTGACATTCCCTAAACCTCCCCCTATAAATTTCTCTGCCCTTCCCTTCTCCAAATTTCTCTGCCTTCCATATACTTTCCACTCTCCTAGAGAAATTTCTCTGCCTTTCTACAAACTTGCATCTCTAAAGAAATTTTAAATTTCTTTGCCCTTCCTACCTCTCCTAGACTCAACACTCCAGAGAAATTTTCGCCGGCCTTCAATTGGTCAAAATGGATCTAGAGAAATTTGAAAACCCAAAGAAAATTGATCAAAATGAACCCAGACAAATTTGATTTTTCTCTGGGTTTGAGTGAAGAAGCTATAAAGATTTGAAATTTGAAATAAAAAAGTGAAACAGTTGTAGAGGAATTTGAAATGTGAAGGTTGTGACAAAGTGTTGTAGGCATTTATGTAATAGAATAGTTAGAATAGATATAGTATACGTATGTTATGCATTTCATGGTTGCTTTGGTGAGATTAAGATTAGTTAGTAGTAGTGGGTATTTGGTAGGTGATGTTAATGTGATTTGGGTTTTCCACAGGTTGTGGGCTCCATTGGAATCTAATGGTCCAGGGTTGTCAAGGCGTCGACATGATCAGGTCTTCCATTCTCTCCATAGAAATTTCCCTTCTTTGGCCTTCCCTCTAGAGAAATTTCAAATTTCTCTGGCCTTCTCTAGCCTTCCCTGGACTTCCCACAAAATTACCTCTCCAAAATTTTTTTGAAAATTCTCTAGCCTTCCCTGGACTTCCCACAAACCTCTTGAAATGTATATGTGAAACAATATCAAACAAAACACAAATCAATTTCCATATCTTAATCGCAACAAATTGAAGTAAATCTCAATTACAGACCTCTCAATTCCACACACACAATGATTTCAGAGAACCAATCACACAAAACAAACACAAAATCAAAGGTTATGAAACATCGATTAAGGAGAAAGGTAAATATGCTCCTCCGATCACCGACCTCAACGCCTTACTCGATGAGTTTTTGTTGGTTATCATGATTTCGCCGATCTCTGCCGTGCTCAGCATTTGTAACAACCCAGATTTTTAATTATTCTGTAGAATTTATACTAATATTATTTAATTTCAGTTCAGAAAATATATAATTTATTATATATTATTATGCGTAATTTTATAAAATAATATAATTATTAAAAATTTAGGGGCCAAAATATAAATAAATAATTAAGTTTGGATAGGCTTGGATTAATGGAGATTAATAAGGAAGTGACACGTGGCAGTGGTTTGGGGCTCACGAATTGAATTTGTATATAAAGGGCGAAGTTGACTCAGTAAGAGAGAAAAGAGAGAACGGAAAGTAAGAAAAGAGAAGGAGAGAAAATAGAGAAAGAATAGAAGAAAAATAATGGAAGCTGAAAGGGTCTTTGGTAGTGGAAAGAAATAGTAAGGTATTAAAGTTAAGGTGAGTTATATTATACTTTGAGTTACCAAAATGTATTTTACTTATGTTTTGACTTACGAAAACCTATTTTACAGAAGCTATGTTTTATTAGTATATTAATAAAAGTTATGTTTTATAAAGATTTCAGTTACGTGAATTGTTTTGTGAACTCTATTTGTGAAGGTGAAACCCATGGATATATTTGTTTTGCTTTTAAAGAATATTTGGCTATGACCTTATATGAAAATATGTTTTGTGAACACCACCACGGGAGTCCCACGCCTTGGGGGACTTAAATAACCATTGGCTTAGTGATTGACCACTCTGTGGTCCAGTGTTTGTCGTGAACCCATTGACCAGTGTAATGCTTGGCACTTAGTGATGTCCCGTGGTTATGGTTGTATAGTGATTTCCGTATTACGTGATCCGAGGTATATGCCAAATGATTTCCGTACTATGTATGTTATGTATCAAGCTCTTTTTGGCCCAACTAGTTATCCATGGTGAATTTTATGCCTTATACTCTTAGTATAATATTTCTCACTTTGCCATGAGCTTATAGTTTTTTTTTTTTTATCACTTTCAGGTAACATGTAGGGACCAGCGTGTGGGGTAGACACAAAGCACTTTTATTGATGTATTTTTTTTATGTAAATATCGGCATTTTTGGTCAATACATTTTGTAATAAAAATAGAAACTCCAATGATTATTTTAGTACCCTTATTTAAATATTTCTTCCGCTTGCGTTTATTAATGTGTTTAAAGATTTGGCCGGAGGTAACCTCGGTTACTGGCCATCACGATGCTTAACCCTTGGGTACGGGAAGCGGGTCGTGACAGCGTTGCTTTGTCTTGAAATACCTCTTCAACTTGTGGAAACAACTTGTGATCCTTGAGCCCTAGATAACTATTCGCTAAGCTCTTAAAGGAATTGAAATCACAGAGGGAAAGAAGAAACATGAAAGGGAGAGAGATAGAGAGAGAGACCTGATCTTCAACTCTTGTTTTGGACTTTTGTGATACCGAAGATCTCTGCTCCACAAAATGGCATCGTTTGGGTGCTGGAGCGTTCTGAATCTCTGCAGCATATCATCAGACCTCTCTGATCGGCCATGAAAGCATCTCCCTCTCTCTCTTTTCGTTCCAAACTCTGGTTTTGATCACTGCTAATCAAATACGGAATTGAACAAGCAAATCATCATCATCACCGAGTGTTTTCAAGCCTCTTTTTCATTAATCTGAGAGAAATCTCAGATTTGTAGTGTTACAGATCTTGCATTTCAAAGCTACTTTGTGAAGAAGACACTGAATATGCTTATAATTCCAGTCTCTATGCATTTGATATAACAGTGAACAGTAAATCACAGAGGTCAGGTCAGTGAATCGGAGAGAGGGAAGAAGAAATTGTTGCGTACGAAAGAAGAAGAGGGAGTGAATTTTCTCTGTGATATATGGGTCTAGGGTTAAGGGACCTTAGACATCACAAAATAATATTGTTGATCTCTTCCATCACAAAAAATAGGAGAGGGATCTTAGATTAATTTTTCCTTAAAAAAAAATTCCCAATATATATAAAATAAAAAAAATAAATTTTTTTTAATCCCCTCATTATTTTTCTAATACTACATCCATCTTCTCCATCTCAATTTCCCTTCCAACCTCCATCTATATCCCCTCCTCTATCCTAATCCCTTCTCTAACTCTACAAACACACACAATACTAAATAATCACATCTCTATGCTAATCCCCTCCCATCCATTACACCCAAAAACAAACGGAGCCTAAAATATTGGAGTATCGTACAAATAAATATTAAAAAATTGTTATATAAAGGGGTACTTACCAATTAGTCCTATTAACTATACTTATTTACCTATAGGTCCTAACTAATAAATTTAACACTATAAAAATAAGAGAGTGATAAATTTATCACTAAAAATTTATTCATAAAAACAAAGAGACTGATAAATTTATCTTTATCACTTAATAAATTTATCAATAGGACTTAATGGGTAATAAGTCTCCAAAATAAGACCTATTAGGTAATAAGTCTCCAAAATAGGACCTATTGGTAGTTTACCCTTATATAAAACCATACGTTTCACCCATATTTGAATGGAAAATGAAAAATCCCCCTAAAAAAACTCTCCCTAATCCCCCTAATTTCCATTTTTGGCAAATTGTTTTTTTTTTTTCTGTTTTTTTTTTTTTTTTTTTTACTTGAAAAGGAAAATCGGGGGATTCGGGCTCCCCCCTTTCGGGGGATGAATCAAGTCCCTATTTGAATATTTCTTTATTGGAAAATGAAAAATCCCCCTAAAAAAACTCCCCCTAATCCCCATAATTTCCATTTTTGGCAAACTGTTTTTTTTTTTTTTCTGTTTTCTTTTTTTTTTTTTTTTTTTTTTTACTTAAAAGGAAAAATCGGGGATTCGGGGCCCCCTTTCGGGGGATGAATCACTTCCGTTCTTTATTAGAATTCAGAAACCCATCACTATACTTCATAACTTTACACACACACACACAACCAAAAAAAAAAAAAAAACTTATGCTTTATGGTTGTCCTTTTATTTGTAATCAAACGCTAATCAGAGTCCTTTTTTTTTATTTTTCAACCAACAACTGTTCTCAGAATTTTAAAAAATAAGTTCACATATTCTCTTGAATTTTTTATTTTTTATGTGATTGTTTCGTTGTCACATTTCTCTCCCCCCCCTCCAAAAAAAAAAATTCATTACCATATTTCATAAGTTTTCCTATATACAGATTCAGTAGATTTAGATTTTTTTTTTTCTTTTCTCGTTCCATAAGTTTAGAAAAACATAAACAAAACAAAATATTAGGAAATGAATAGATAAATATTTTTTAGATGTGGGTTTCCTAAACAAATCTTATCCATTCATAAAATTTTAATATTCCTAACATTAATCTTTCTTTTTTGGCACAGGAACACACGTACATTAATAGTTGTTAGATTTTAGCTGTTACTAAAAGAAAAGAAAAGGGAACCACAAATCTATTAAACTCCTCTTTATAACAGCTAGACCAATACTCAGATTACAATCTTATTTTTTATTATAAAATGTTTTACACCTCTAATTTTAAACTCTCAAATCAATCTCAAGTGATATGTCATAAGTCGTATTATTTTAAAATTTTAAAAAAATATAAAAATTATTTAATAAATGTTTGCCATGTCATTGAAAATTCAAAATAGGAGTCTAAAATGGGGATGATGGTTACTGTTTCTCATTTGTCATTGGAAAACAAAACTCTAATGCTGTCAATAGGCGTGGCTGTTACCGTGGAATTTTTAATTGGAAACTAGGTAAAAACACAGTATGTCATACTCACAAACTTGATCACTATTAAACATAAAAAATATCTAGAAAGTATTTGTCATGCAATTGGAAAGGAATCTAAAATAATATATAAGTATTTGTCATGTTATTGGAAAGGAATCTAAAATAATATATAGAAAGTATTTGTCATGTTACTGGAAAGGAATCTAAAATAGGGATGCATCATTACTGTTTTTCAGTTGTCAATAGGCGTGGCTGTTACTGTGGAATTTTTAATTGGAAACTAAAGTAGAAACACAGTACTCATACTCACAAACTTGATCAGCAAGCAAAACACTGCATTCCATTTCTCTTCACCTCTATATAAACACCATACCATTTTAATTAACAATTTTTAATGATGTCAAAATTTTATTTTAATTAACAATTTAAATAATTTTATTATTGAATGCAAGAACAGTTAAGAATTTTATTTTTTAGTTAATTTTGTTAAATAAAAAATTCTGATAATGAGACATTTGTAATTTTTTAAACTATAGAGGGTAATCCAAGGGTGTATTTGTAATTTATCTTCTTTTTTTTTAATTTAATTATGATAAAAAGATGTCATAAAAAATTTACAATAATCTTAACAACATTATTGTGATGTGATTTATATATATTTATTTTAAATTTTATATCAAGTGTTGGGTACAATATTTTGTTATAGAAATAAATAACTTTAAAAATTTTTTAAAAATCTAATTATTAAGAAATAGTGAAATGTTTTTTAACTTTTAATTTTTTATTATAAATTTTCAACTTAGAAATTGTACAAAATAAATTTGAAGTCCCAACTATAATTGTTAAATGAGATTCAATTAAATTTTATTTGTTTGTAATTTCACATTTTGTATTGAGAAAAAAACAAAGGAAAACAGAGTGTATGTTAAATTGGGAAATTCACACTCTCACTATCTTGATGAGCAAGGAAAACACCCCATTCCATTTTTCTCTTCTCACCTCTATATAAGCACCATTCCATCCCATCCAATTTTAACAAAATCATTTCCACCTATACTGCATACATACACCACCGGTTCCTCTCTTGTAAGAAGAAAAAGATGACAAAAATGTCGGGTGGAGAGATGTTGACTCAACTGGGGTCGACCATGGCTGGCCTAATGTTTATCTGGGCCATGTTCAAGCAGTACTTCCCCTTTGATCTCCAAAACCATATTGAACAATATGCCCACAAATTGATCGGCCTTGTCTACCCATACATCCAAATCACTTTCCATGAGTACTCTGGCGATGGGTTCGAGCGCAGCAAAGCCTATGCCGCCATTGAAAGGTACCTCAGCACCAACTCCTCATCCCGAGCTAAGCGGCTCAAAGCAGATATGGTGAGAGATTCCAAATCTCTTATCCTGAGCATGGACGATCACGAGGAGATCACTGATGAGTTCAGAGGGATCAAACTCAAGTGGGCTTCAAGGAAAAACACCCCCAACAGACAAGTAATCTCTTTCTACGGAGACAACGACGAGAAGTTGTACTACAAGCTCACTTTCCATCGGCGGCACAGAGAAATCGTCACCGGGACTTACTTGAATCACGTAATGGAAGAAGGGAAAGCGATTGGGGTGAAGTCTCGGCAGAGGAAGATCTTCACCAACAACAGAGGCGAGCAATGGGTCGGGTCTAGAAGGACGATGTGGAGCCATGTGGTGTTCGAGCATCCAGCGACATTCGATACTCTTGCTATGGAGCCCAAAAAGAAGCAGGAAATTATCAACGATCTGATCACCTTCACGAAGTCGAAGGATTACTATAAAAAGATCGGCAAGGCGTGGAAGCGAGGGTATCTCCTCTTCGGTCCACCGGGGACTGGGAAATCTACCATGATCGCGGCCATGGCTAATCTGATAGAGTACGATATTTACGATCTGGAATTGACAGCGGTGAAGGACAACTCGGAGCTGAGGAAGTTGTTGATCGACACATCAGGCAAGTCGATTATAGTGATTGAGGACATTGATTGTTCGCTGGATCTAACGGGGCAGAGGAAGAAGAAGGAAAAGGAGAAGGGTGAGAAGAAAGATGGAGATAAAGCTAATCCAATTGAGGAGGAGAAGAAGAAGAAGGATGCTGAAGATAGCAAGGATAGTAAGGTTACTCTGTCTGGGCTTTTGAACTTCATCGATGGGTTGTGGTCGGCTTGTGGCGGCGAAAAAATCATCGTCTTCACTACAAACTACGTGGAGAAACTCGATCCTGCTCTGATTCGAAGAGGAAGAATGGATAAACATATAGAAATGTCGTATTGTAGTTTCGAAGCATTCAAGGTGCTCGCGAGGAATTACTTGGATCTTGAATCGCACGATTCGTTTGAGACGATTCGTGGGTTGTTGGAGGAAAACAAAATCACTCCGGCTGATGTTGCTGAGAATTTGATGCCTAAGTCGTCTGAAGAGGATGCCGACACTTGTTTGAAGAATCTGATGGAAGCGATTGAGAGATTGAAGGAGGAAGCGAGGTTGAAAGCAGAGGAGGAAGAGAAGGCCAAGGCAGAGGAAGAAGAAGAGAGACTCAAGGCTGAGAAAGAGAAAGAGAAAGAGAAAGAACAAAAATCTGCTGAAGAAGAGAAAGAGAAGAAAATATCAGTTGCAGAGGTGAAAGAAAAGGGAGTAATCACTTTAAAAAAATAAAAATAGAGGATGTCTTGGGCTAGAGAAGAATAGACGCTCCATTAATGGTGGCCAAGATTATTATGTTGGTTATCTACCTATTTGTACTGTTTTTAAGGTTTTAATTTTAATCTTGTTCAATAAGAATTGTTTCTTCTATTCTGGTCAGGCCATATAACATTTTTCCCTGTGACAAAATATTTTGTTTGATTTCAATTTTTTAGATTCACTTTTTAAAAAATTAAATTTTTTTACTTTCACTAAATTTTTAAAATATTTTTAGTCATTTTTTTTAATTTTTAGATATGTCTAACATAAATACACTTAAAAAATACAATATTTGTAAAAAAAATTAAAAATTCGCTAAATATGAAAAATACAAAAAATATGAAAATTCAATATATTTTCGTATTCTTGTGTATTTATTGATTTTTTAAAATATTATTTTATAAATATTTTACTTTTTAGATATATTTAGGTAAAGTGCATCTAAAAAATAAAAATATTACTTCAAATTTAAAAATATTCACTAAAAATAAAAAACACAAAAAATAAAAAATTCAATTTCTTAAAAATTAAAACTAAACAATTAATTCAACTAACTTCATTTATTTTAGGGTTAATTACACTAATAGTCCCTATAGTTTGGGACTTGTGTCACTTTGGTCCCTGACTTTTCAATTGTGACACATTTGACCCTGAATTTTGAATCTTGTTTCAAATAAGGACAATTGAAAATATTATTAGATTTTTCAAGGGTAAAATCATCAATTTGATAAAATATAAACTAATTTGACAAAAATAAATGTCAAAAAAATATTTTTAATTTTTTAAAAATTATTCTTATTCACCAATGATAAAATTATGTAAAATTAATAAAAATTACATGATTAATTTTTTAAAATTAATTTTATATGATCATCATCTATTACAAGAATTTACACAATTGCCGACCATAATAAAAATTAATTTGGTAAAAAAAAATAAATAAATGTCTAAAAGATTTATCAATTTTACATAATTTTATTTTTAGTAGCTAGAAATAATTTTTAAAAATTCAAAAATATTTGTTTGACATTTATTTTTGTTAAATTAGTTTATATTTTATCAAATTGACAATTTTACCCTTAAAAAATCTAATTATATATTCAATTGTCCTTATTTGGAACAAGATTCAAAATTCAGGGTCAAATGTGTCACAATTGAAAAATCAGGGACCAAAGTGACACAAGCTCCAAACTATGGGGACTATTTGTGTAATTTGCCCTTTATTTTATACATAAGGAAATCATTGTAGGTAGTTACATAAATTAATCATAATTATTTTGTAATATATATCAAAAAGGACACGATTTTCCTCCAGACGAAGCTCTCCCTGCCAAACGATGTAACAACTTATAATTGGCCACTTATTACATAAATTAAACAATTAAAAAATTACTAAATCTTGCTCAAATGGCTAACCGTTGAGGTTTTCTCAAATATTAGGAAACATGCTGATAATACTGCTAATACTTGGGGGTCGGGTCAGGCTGACCCTTGCTTCCAACATCGTTCTCAGGTTACTGTGCCCACCAGGGTATCTGCACGAATGCCCAGCGGGGAATGGGAGTCTCCCGGCGGACCCTTCGACGATCAAGTTAGAAGAGAGAGAAGTTAATGGCGTGTTGCGAGAGAATAATGATAGGGAACTTAACCTTTTTGTGTCTTGGAAGCCTCCATATCTCCTTTGTTCATCATTTTCTTGTCCACTCCGACTTGTCATGTTAGCCAAAAGTCTACGCTCTAACTTGCCTTGTGCATAGTGAAGCTGCATGTTCCGACGTGAAGGGATTATCGCATTTAATGCTGCAGAGGCCTCATTAATGGCAGATGCGTGATGTAATAACTCTGCAAGATCTTTATCTTCTTACGTAGCTGGTTCTCCTTTTGACAAGTGTTTGGATGCCATTGGTTCTTGGTGTAACGTTGGGTTTCAATAATGTCGGCTTTAGTGCTTAAACCGTGGATTGGGCTCTAAGTGGTGGACCAAAAGCCTCTATGGGCCCACCGATGTCAGTAGTCCCCCATTCCCAAGTGCAGCTTCAGTCCAACGAAGGGAATAAAAAGGAAGACGAGGATTGTGTGTGGCCGAGTAAGAGAAGGACCGACCGCAAATGAGGATCGAGCGAGAAGACCGACCGAGAGGAGTGCCGACCGCGAAGCGGGACCGAGCGAGAAAGTAGCGGTGCGCGGGGCTCGAGGAGCGGCGGGGCACGTGGTGATGTGAAGTTGAATACACAAGGAAAGGGAAAAGGGTAGTGAATCGTAGTTGTACGCGTGGCATGATCCAGTTATAAGGGAGGTGATGAGCTAGCAGGAAGCGAAGGGTTATGACTAATATAGGACGTGGAAAAGGCGGAGGCAGAAACTTTCAAAATTTTCAAATTGGCGAAATTTAATCTCGATCCTTGGAATATAGGCAAACCATGGGCATTTGGAGCTATTTGTTTTACTTACCTCTTCGCGAAAAACCAACACATCCCAGAGTTGAACTCATTTGTTTCTTGTGACACGCCTCTTCAACACTTTGCGAACTTCTTTGTGCCAGCGTCCAAAGCGATACGCAGATACATAGAAGAGATGGCTTGAAATGAAGTGCCAGCCATGAAGCTAGAGGCATTGGGGGAGGACGACGCAGTGGAGTTGGCTGAACAATATAGAGCAGAGAGGCGGGAGGAAAGAGGGGCGGAGCAAGCGACACGAGCTCGCCCATCAACCATGATCGTAGCCGCAAGACCAATTAGCCAAGTGGAATCGGACCATTGGCACACCAAGACCGACAAATCTACGTTCACGGCAGAGGAGTTGGAGGAAGTACGAAGGAAGTACCAGATTTCGACAGAGATAGAGCTGAAGTTGCCCACGTTCGAAGAAGAGGGCATCGGATGCACGACTGACGGAATTTACGTTGTACGAGGAAACGTTGCGGGAGAGGTTAAGGCTGTCGTTCCCCCAAATAGTGGTGGACGTACTGAACCGACTGGAGGTGGCGCTAGGGCAACTGATGTCTAATGCATGGAAAATACTAATGGCCTATGCGATTGCATGGCCACAGGCGATCGGGGGGACAACAATGACAGTGGAGGAATTATTTTCTTGCTACAAGGCCTCCGGTCAGCAAGAAACGTGGGTGACCTTACAGGCGATGGCAGGCCGAGGACTAGTGGGATGCTTACCATCATCGATGAAAAGGTAGAGACCGAGGTAGTTCTATGTATCAGCAAATTATGGGAGGGGGGTTCGCACAACGTGGAAAGTCCCCACAAAGTCAGTGAAGCCAAGGCTAGAAGCGGAGGCTGAGAACAGGGTGAAACGGGTTAAGGAATCGCAGTTGGAGCTTGTGCCTAAACTAGTGATGACCTGATCCAACCTTCAACACAGTTTGCCTTGAACCTGGGGCCGCAGCCGATTGAGGAGGATCCTGTGTGGGAGGAGTTGGAAGCAAAGAGAAAGGCGGAGGAGGCAGAAGAGCGAAAAACGTTCGGCAAGGTGGACAGGTATAAGGAATCGCAGTTGGGGCCTGCACCTAAACTAGTGATGAGGGAGCAGGTTTGACCACAGCCCAAACTGTTGGGAGACAAAGATCTGACCGACTTTGTGCCACTGCTGCCCCAGTGGATCCGTTTAAGAAGATGAGCAAATAGGAGGTGGAGGCGATATTAAAGAAGAAGAAGAAAAAGAGAACAACGGCAGAAGAGGGTGAGAGGGGTCTACTTTTGAAGAAGAGGAAGGAATGGAGGACGGAGGAAACCCCAGAAATAGAGGTAGGGGAGATAAGGGCAATAGGGGAAGAAGTGATGGGCCCAAATGTCCAAATGGAGATGGGCGCAGTGGAGCCAGAGCAAAGGGCGCAACTACTCAAGATAGGGCCTGTAGCAGAAGTGGCCCTAAGTCCTGCAGAAGAAAAAGTTAGGGTGAGCAGGCCAGAGATGGTTGTCGCGCTGAAGACTGCCATATACCACGTGCGCGCGGTTGTCACGACCCAAACCCGCCCCTATGAGTTTAGCACCGTAACCGGCCAGTAATCCGTGATTACTGAAGGCCTGCTTAACAGTAAGACAGTATTACAGAGTACAGGGGCATGGCGGAAGCCAAAACAGTAAATAAACAATGTCCAATGAGCTGTGACAGTCTGTATACAAAAAGACTTTTCATATATATATACACAAACATTACAAAACAACATGTACAACATTTACAATTATTCAGAACAGGGACCTAATCCCTATTAAGCAGTACAGCATCAATCTAAACAGTTATTACAAGACAGATGCAGAGACAGACGGGGGAAATAAAACACCCCTAAGCCATAGCTTAGCAGGCTCGAAACCTCGCAGTGAGGCACAGTGGTTGGCTTGACAAAAAGGGGAGTCTAACCCACGCTCCTAGCTCCAATCTGGTGCCTGAACACCTACATATATATATAAACAGTGAGCTAAAGCCCAATGAATAGCATAATGCGTAAAGAGGTTAAGAATGAATGTCCTTTCAGTATTGAAAACAGTCAATTGATTTAGTATATCAGTCATTCAGTCATAACAGTCATATGTGGTACATCCATTAGCATAGCAGTACAGTAAACAGTAGGTCTTAAAAAGACCGAACAGTTAATGATGGCCATCATATCAGTAAACAGTAGTGGTTCCAACATGGAAACCGACAGAGATCTCTGTAACAGTAGCAGTAGCAGTAGCAGTAACAGTAGTTGCTATGGATGCCACAATACAGTTCAGAACAGAGGATATGCATTCATTCAGTTAACAGTATCAATTCAGAAACAGTACAGTTTAACCATTCAGAAGATATTCATATTTGAACATATCTTTACACAGTTGTTACTCACAGAGTTCTAGGCTATAAGCAGCTAGAGCGCGTCTCCGAAAGCCAACCCTAAACAGTAACAGAACGAACACACACTAAGTTCACATTCGGGAATCAAAGACTTAATCCCTACTTAGACTCAGTGCGGTTCTACATCTATATCCCCATTAAGATGCCTTAAACTAGACCTAAGAACGCCTAGAATGGAATGAGGATGCACAGACGCACTTTCAAAACATTTTCAGAATTTTCAGAAAAACAGGGTCCCGCTCGAGCGTGGGTTTCCCCCGCTCGAGCGGATATGCAACAAAGGTCTCCGCTCGAGCGTTAACTACCCTGCTCGAGCGGACTGCAAAAGTACTGGATGCTCAAAATCCACGCTCGACGGGCGCTCGAACCCCGCTCGAGCGTGTGACACAAGCCTCCGCTCGAGCGTACATTCCTCCACTCGAGCGGACTGTAAAACAGTGCAAGATGCTGGGAGCTCGAATTTCCCGCTCGAGCGCAACTTCCCCTGCTCGAGCGGGAGTCAAAAATCTGGAATTTCCACATTTGAACTCCAAGTTCAAAACCAAGTTTTAATGCATAAATTTCGATCATCTTGGGCTAATTTTCTGGAAAACACTTCAAAACCCATAATATTACATGTTTCAAGGATTAATTTAGGAAATCAAAGCCCAAGGGTAGTTCAATTAAACTCAATTTCAAACCAAATTCATGAACAAGACTTCAATTGAACATGCATGCACTTAAACAACTTTCAAGCCTCAAATCCATGCTCTAATGAGCCAATTCTTACAAAAACGTGGTGAATTCATGGATTATGATCAAAAGATGGACATGCATGTGAGGAATTATGAACTTACAACCTCAAAACTTCCAAATGCATACATGAATGCAAGCCTTAAGCTTCAAATCAACAATTTCGTACCAAATCTAGACTCAACTCATCAATTAGCATGAGACATGCAAGAACTAACTTGAATACAACAATAAAAGGTTGAATTTTCTACCTTGGGTCCTCAAATACAAGTCTAGAGCTCAATCAAGCAAGAACTCCTTTAAAGTTCTTAATTTCCAAGCAATTCTTTGATGAAACCAAGGTTTTCTTCTCTCCCTCTCACTCTAGGTCGGAAATAACAAGGAACTTGGCTGATGAAATGTTTTGTTTAGATGTATAATAAGGCTCAAGTATGTGTTGGCTAAGTGGCCCACTCAATGGCATCATGGTAAATAAATCCAACTATGCAATTTAGCTTAATTCAATCTAATTTAATCATACCAAATCACACTTCAGATAAATATGCCAATAATTCACATAAAATCTAAGGGTCAAAGAGCATTTATCAATTTCAGATTTGGTCGTCGATAAGGCCTTCAATTTGCAGTTTAAACATAAAAACATGAACATATAATCAAACAGGCAACAGGTAGAAATGCAATTTAACTAATATACTCAATCAGTTCAGTTCTAGATTTCAGTCAGTCAGTCAATTATCATACTTGATCTCAGTTTAGCAGTAATCAGTGATTAAATCAGTAATCAGTGGTGAGGGTTGTTACAGTCTCCCCTCCTTATAAAGAGTTTGGTTCTCCAAACTCGAATTACCATCGTTCTGGAAGAAAACAGGATTCAGTGGGAACAAGTCAGGATATCTCCTGGTTATGTCATCTTCTCTTTCCCAAGTGGCATACACGCCACCATGGTTTTTCCAGTCAACTTTCACTAACGGGATCTCTTTGTTTCTCAACTTCTTGATCCGTCTGTTTACAATCTGAACAGGCCGTTCCTCGTAAGTGTAGTTATCACTTAGCACTACACGGGTCGGCTCAATCACATGAAAGGGATCCCGGAGGTAATCCCTCAATATAGAGATATGGAACACATTATGCATATGCTCCATTTCAGGAGGAAGCGCAACTTGATACGCCACCGAATTGATTTTCTCAATAATCTCATACGGCCCGACATATCTTGGCGCTAACTTGCCTTTAACTCCAAAACGAGTCTGGCCTTTCATCGGTGTCACTTTCACAAACACGTGATCACCCACTTCATATTCTCTATCCCGTCTTCTGACATCCACATAACTTTTCTGTCGGCTCTGTGCGATTTTCAGTCTCTGTTGTATCAGTTTCACTTTTTCAGTCATTTCATATACAATCTCGGGCCCAAGCAAAGGCCCATCTCCAACTTTTGCCCAGCAAATCGGAGATCTACATTTTCTGCCATACAATGCCTCAAAAGGTGCCATACCAATACTTGAATGATAACTGTTGTTGTAGGCGAATTCCGCTAAAGGCAAATGGCTTTCCCAGTTTCCCTGAAAATCAAGGACGCACATTCTCAATAAATTCTCCAGAGTCTGGATGGTCCTTTCTGACTGACCATCTGTTTGAGGATGATAGACACTACTCAGTCTCAGTTCAGTACCCAATGCAGTCTGTAAGCTTTGCCAGAATCTCGATGTAAACTTCAAATCCCTATCAGAAACAATGGACACATGCACTCCATGCAATCTAACAATCTCATCAATATAAATCACAGCCAATTTGTCCACATTATAAATTGTTTTGACAGGTAAGAAGTGAGCAGATTTAGTCAGTCTATCAACAATAACCCAAATTGAATCCATACCTTTACTGGAGCGAGGCAAACCGACAATAAAATCCATAGTAATATGCTCCCATTTCCACTCCGGTATCGGTAAGGGCTGCAATAAACCTGCGGGTCGTTGATGTTCGGCTTTAATTTGTTGGCAATGAAGACATTTTGACACAAAATCAGCAATTTCTTTCTTCATTCCCGACCACCAGAAATTCAATTTCAAGTCTTGATACATTTTCGTATTTCCTGGATGGATAGACAGTTTTGAATTGTGGCCTTCTTGCAGAATTCTTCTTTTCAGTTCAGAATCATTCGGTACACACAATCTTCCATGAAATTTCAGTACATTGTTTTCAAATTTGAAGTCCGGTTTCGGTTTAGATTCCCGTTCTTCGATGATCTTCTTCAAGAAGTCATCCTATTGCTGTTTCTCTTTAAACTCTTCAATCAGTGCCGGTTGAGCAGAAATAGCAGTTGTTGTTCCACCTTGTTCTCGCAAAACAATCTCAATCTCAGATTTTTCAAGGTCACAAAGCAACTATTTCTGTCCGGTGAGCAAACAGGCTAGGTTCCCGATTGATTTCCGACTCAGTGCATCGGCAACGGTGTTGGCTTTCCCCGGATGGTACAAAATCTGTAAGTCATAGTCTTTAATCAGTTCTAGCCATCTCCGCTGTCTCATGTTCAATTCTTTCTGTGTGAAGAAATACTTCAAACTCTTGTGGTCGGTATATACTTCACATGTCGCCCCATAAAGTTAGTGACGCCAGATTTTCAATGCGAACACTACTGCAGCAAGTTCTAGATCATGGGTCGGGTAGTTCTTTTCATGCGGTCTCAGTTGTCGGGAAGCATAAGCAATAACTCTCTCATTCTGCATTAAAACACATCCCAAACCCTTATGAGAAGCATCACTAAAAATGATAAAACCATCCGTACCTGAAGGTAGGGTAAGAACAGGTGCAGTCACTAGTCGAGTTTTCAACTCTTGGAATGCTGATTCCCTTTGGTCAGTCCAGTCAAATGATATCCCCTTTTGAGTCAATTGAGTCAACGACAAGGCAATTTTGGAGAAATCTTTGACAAATCTTCTGTAATACCTAGCTAATCCCAAAAAGCTTCGGACTTCTGTGACATTTGTTGGTCTAGGCCAGTTCACTACTGCTTCAACTTTCTGTGGATCAACTGAAATTCCATCCTTGCTAATAACATGTCCCAAAAAAATAACATGATCACGCCAGAATTCACATTTAGTCAGTTTAGCATAAAGTTTATGTTCTCTTAGGGTCTGTAAGGTAAGTCTCAGATGATATTCATGTTCTTCTCTACTCTTGGAATAAATCAGAATGTCATCTATGAATACAATAATAAAATCATCGAGGAATGGTTTAAAGATTCTGTTCATGAGGTCCATAAATGCAGTAGGTGCATTGGTAACTCCAAAAGGCATAACTAAAAATTCGTAATGTCCATACCTCGTCCGAAAAACAGTTTTATCGATATCCTCTGGTTTAACTTTCAGCTGATGATATCCGGATCTGAGATCAATCTTAGAAAATACTTGCGCACCCTGTAACTGATCAAATAAGTCATCAATACGTGGCAATGGATATTTATTTTTCACAATTACCTTGTTCAGTTCACGGTAGCCGATACAGAGTCTCAGTGAGCCGTCTGTCTTTTTCACAAACAAGACATGTGCGCCTCACGGTGAAGTGCTAGGCCTAATGAATTTTTTGTCTAACAGTTCTTGTAGCTGAACTTTCAGTTCTTTTAATTCGGTAGGTGCCATTCGGTATAAAACTTTAGATAAGTTACGAAATTACTTGATTATCTTAGACGTCGTTATGTTATGTGATGGTTAAAAATATTGTCATTAATAAAAAGATTAAAGCTCCTAATTTTATGTTAGATCATGAGAAATAATAAATATAATGATTGATGTGAAACATTGTCATGTGATGTGCCTCGCTGCCAAATAATTTTTCGAAGTGAGTCTGGCGTTCTCATTGTTTGTTTGAGTTGCAAGAAAAATCAAGAGGGGGAGGCATTGTTGCCTTTTTCACTAATTTGGAAGGACGTGGCAATTGGATGACGTAAAACCATACTTTACAGTTCATCCGTAAAGTATTTAATCTCTTTAATTAATGCCTTTCTTTTTTAGAAAATTTATTAATAAGTCTTAGTTTTTGAAACATTGAATCATTTAGTCTTAAAATTTTTTTTATGCTTTATTTAGTCTCATTTTTACATCAGCATGATGTAAATGATGTAAATGATCTGATGTTTCATTCTATAATTTCAAAATTTATTAAAATCTGATGAACATTAGATATTTTTCATCCTATATTTTCAAACATTATTGAAATTTGATGAACATTAGATATTTGAAATCTAATGTTTGTAACATGACTCTGATGTTATTAACATTGTATCTGATGTTATTAACATTGTAATGGGACCTTTCAGTCTATAAAAAACTTTTAGGACTAAACAGTGCATAAGTTATTAATTTGGGATTTATTAGTGCATCCCCCTTCTTTTTTTTATTTTGTTTTTTTGATATTTTTTGTTTTTGTTTTATAAATCTTACCCTTACCAGACATATCATAATTAGTTGACCATAAACTTGGTATTTTACTGAAGCATCGTGTGTAATTTACCCTCTATTTAATAACATATTATTATATAGACCCTTATATATGGGTCTGAATCATATCTAGAGTTTGAGGAGAGAAAATTATATAGATGTAATATTGTTGATATTGTAAGTTACTAAAATCTTTTAGTAAAATGTTTGAATTTTTTTTTTAAAAAAAATTATAATTTGATTGACAATAACGTAACGCGTTAGATATTAACTTTTGATTTGTTGTAATTTTAATAATAAAAGTACTAACTATTTTATTATATCATTATGAATAAATTGTAAAATCTAAATTTTAAATTCCTAACATTTTTAGTCATCTTAAAATAAATAGTTATATCCAAATAATAGAATTTACTCTCTCATTAAAAAATTTATGAGTTATGTTAAGAATTTTAAATAATTTATTAAATTTTTTATCAAACTTTTTATATGAATGTAAGACCCACGTACATGTAAGTTTGTGTGGGATATACGTGAATTTATGTGGGTCTTTTAATAAAAAAATTGATAGATAATTTAGAATCCATAACATTTTGTAAAATTTATTATTAATTAATGGTAAAACATGCTATAGACATAATGTCGTCATTTTTCTTTTTAGGTACTTCGGAAAGGATTAGAACAGTCCACAAAAGAACAAAGGAAAAGACATAAAGCAAGAAATCGAACAACTGCAGACAAAAGGCCTAGAGTCTCTGGTATTCACGCCCCAGCAGGTCAGCCACCACCAAACTTTGAACCTCCTCAAGAGGGTCTTCCATGACAACCAAATGTTCTTCTTGATCAGCTCCAAGCTTAGCCAACTTATCAGCACACTGTTTTCCTTCTCTCAAAATGTGTTAGATAGAACATCTACATCTTTTCAAGAGATGTCTTGCATCTTCTACAATAGTCCGAAAAGAAGCATTAACAACAGTTGCATTTTGCAACAGATCCACAGCTTCAGCCGAGTCTGATTCAATCAACACATCTATGTAGCCTTTTTGGAAAATAACAGTGAGCCCTCTGTAAAGCCCCTATAGCTCTGCCTCTAAGCTAGAACATACTTCTAGCTTCCCAAAGTACCCATATATCCAAATTCCTGAGTCATCTTGAAACAATCCGCCGAAGCCTCCATTGCACGGATCCCCTTGAGCACAACCATCCGTGTTCAACTTGATTCGACCTACGGGAGGTAAACACCATTTCACAAATTTAGGTCTTACAGATTTCAAAAGAATAGATGCTTTAAAGGCTTCAACAATTTGTGAAGTGTAATTTTGAATAAAAAAACAACTTTGTTGCCAAGGCAAGATTTTATTGTCAAAAATTTTTAAGTTTCTATCCTTCCAAATCTGCCATAAGGAAACAATAAAAAGAATTTTACAATTCTCCATAGAAGCAAAGGGATGTTTTCCTTTCAAGAACCGCTCTATCCAAGAGTTAAGGGAGATGCCTCTATCATGAGGGATCCATTGGGAACCAAATAACGTTTGCCAAATGGGCTTAACATAAGCACAATCACGAAATAAGTGATCCAAATCTTCTCTCTCCTCAGAACAACGAGGACATTCTGCAGATGAAGAAAGGCCTCTTGCCAACCTCTGTTGGTTGGTAAGCAATTTCCCTTGCAAAATCAACCATAAAAAACCCTTAAGTTTTTGGGGAATTTTTAATTTCCAAAGCCAAGACCAATTTCTTTCACTGCTATCATGCTCAGAAATAATATCATAAGCAGAAGCAGTGGAGAAATCCCCAGAAACAGAACCTTTCCAAAATGGAAAATCAGGGAAAGAAATAAACATGAGCCGGTGAAGTTTGAGGACATTAATAGCGGCCTCCTTCGGGAGTTTACGATTCACAATGTGAGACTCCCAACCTCTCTCATCATCTATGAGGGTCTCAACTTTATCCATAGACATCAGATTGTGGTTGGGATAAGCTTCCGCAAAGCACTTATCACCACACCACCAATCATACCATATAGAAACAGAGGCACCATCACCAATACTCCATTTAACACCTTTCATCCAAGTTTCCCTTATTTGAAGAATGTCTTTCCAAACAAGGGATTTTCTATGATGCACAGAGGAGTTAAGAAAAATAGAATTATGCAAATACTTGGCTTTCAAAACCTTAACCCACAAGTCTTGCTCCCCTTTTAAAACTTTCCAACCAAGCTTCGAAAGGAGAGCAAGATTTTGGAGTCTAGCTTTACGAAGGCCAAGCCCACCAATTTTCTTGCTAGAACACACAGTGTTCCAATTAACCAAATGAATTTTCCTCAGGTTATCCACTTCTCCCCATAAAAAATTTCTATTAATCCTATCTAGATCCTTGCACACACTAATAGGAAGATCTATGGTTTGCATGGTATAACTAGGAATAGTAGAAGTAACAGATTGGACGAGCGTTGCCCTACCTGCAAGAGACAAGAGGCTAGCTTTCCAACCAGTCAATCTAGATCGGAGTTTATCAAGAATATGTATAAAATGATCTTTGTTCACTCTTCTATGCAAGAGAGGAATGCCCAAGTATTTACCAAGATCCAAAGTGAGGGGAATACCACAAAAATTACTGAGCATTCTAGCTCTAGCTTGACTCACATTCGGAGATATGAACATTTTAGACTTTTGAAGATTCACTTTAAGCCCAGAATAAGAACTGAATTCCTCCAAAACATCCATAATTGTTTGACAATTACTAGTATCAGCTTTGGCAAAAAGTAACAAGTCATCAGCAAAAAATAAATGGGATATTGAAGGCCCATATCTAGAAGCTTTAACCCCTTTCCACAATCCATTATTCACCTTGGTAGTAATTAGGTGAGAAAGTCTTTCCATGCAGACAACAAAAAGATAGGGTGACAACGGGTCTCCTTGTCGCAGGCCTTTAGCCAAAGGAAACTCATTGAGTCTTTCACCATTCCAAAGAACAGTAGAGTTCACAGTAGTGACACAATTCATAATAAGTTCCACCCAGTTGGCATTAAGATTAAGATCCAAAAGAGTGTCATGGAGGAACGACCAAGACACATTATCATACGCCTTTTCAAGATCAATTTTGAAAATCAAACCCCCACTTTTGCCCTTTTTAAAACGAAAAGTATGAATAATCTCTTGAGCAATAATAACATTATCGTTAGTGGAATACCCTGGAATAAAGCTACTCTGATTAGGGCTAACAATTCTATCCAAAAGAGGTCTTAAACGATTCACCAAAACCTTAGTAAGAGTTTTATACAAGACATTACAAAGGCTAATAGGCCTAAACTGTTTAATGGATTCTGGATTATCAACTTTAGGAATTAAAGTGATAAGAGTTTTATTAAGATCAACAGGGATATTCTTAGAAGAAAAGCAATTTCTAATAAAACCACACACCGACTCACGCACAATGTCCCAATAAGAATGATAAAAAACAGATTGAAACCCATCACATCCAGGGGCTTTAAAAGTTTTAATACCTTTCAAAGCTTTCCAAATCTCCAGATTCGAAATAAATTTGTTTAAGCCAACATTATCTTCAGCAGAAAAATGGACATGAGATTTAACACCCCACTCTTGATTTGAAACTATGACATTCGAGGTAAATAAATTACGAAAATAATTTTCTACATGGCTTTTAATCTCAGCAGGGTCAGAAATCCAAGAACCATCCTCACTTTTACGAGAAGTAACTCTCATCTTTCTTCTTTTGGCCAAGGTAGACACATGAAAATAACGAGTGTTTCTCTCACCCTCACAAATCCAGTTATTTCGAGATTTTTGAAACCAGAGAAGTTCTTCTTGATACAAGACAAGATTATAATCTTAACAAGATTAGTCTCAAGAATATGGAGATTATGAGAAAAAAAACGAGATTACGATTTTTGAATGCCCTCAATCCTCCCTAAAAGCCATCTTTTTTTGCTAAAAATATTACCAAAAGATTCTTTATTCCAGCAAATAGCATTTTTAGTGACATTCAAGATGGCTTCCGGAAGAAGATTATGGTCATTTCACCAAGAATGTTTAACAACCTCCCTAAAACTAGGGTAGAAATCCAGGCCGCTTCAAACCTAAAGGGTTGAAGAGAGGGATTAGGTAGAGACATACCTTGAGTATAGATAACCATAAGACAGTGATCTGAATAAGTTCTGGGGAGGTTCTTCACCGCACCTTCAGGATAATTGACCCTCAATTTTGAGTTACAAACAGCCCGGTCAAGACGTTCCAGAGTATTGGCAAGGCCTTGTCTCCCATTAGACCAAGTAAGATGAGGACCTGAACACCCTAAGTCCATGAGATTGCACCTATTCATTCTTGCCACAAATTTTCGAGAATTAGTTTGGCTCTGAATCGTAGAAACACTCCTTTTTTCAACACTAGAAGCAATATCATTAAAGTCTCCCGCTACCAACCATGGCTCCGTCATGTTATCAGCCATAGCTTCAAGATTATCCCACAAAAGGGCCCTATTCATAGGATTAGGGCTTGCATAAACTGAAGAGAGAATCCACTCTGGATAACTGTCCCTCTTGATTTTAGCATGAATGACTTGATCATTGGCTTCGAACGCCCTCACTGTAACTTGAACTGGGTCCCAAATCACCCAAATACCTCCTCTTTTACCTGTGGGGTCAATGTGAGTTGAGGCAGTAAAATTCATCTTGTTAAAAAACATTCCCATTGAATTGAATCCAACTTTGGTTTCCATGAGTACAATGATAGATGGCTTATGGATTTTCACCAACTCTTTCATAGTTCTTCTAAAAATTTTGTTACTAGCACCTCTACAGTTCCAAACAAGAAGCTTCATGGAAAACGATTTAGGGTGGTTTGGTAGTGGGACATAATCAGGTGTCCCTAAAATCTTTCGCACTCTCAAGCGATCCCTGACCATTGGTCAAGAAGGACTCACCTTGACCAAGTTGTTCACTAAGCCGTAGGGATTCGCAACCCTGGGTTCTATCACCAGTCTGGCTTCTTCTATCCACCAATCAACGGTGATATGGTGAAATACTTCGTTCTCTGGATCTATGGCGAGATAAATCGAGCTGTAGTTCACCTTGTGGATTTCTTCGTTGTTGTCTTCCATAATACTCTTCAGATGAGCTTTCCTTTCTCTCCCTTTGAGAAATATTGGCTCTGTTTTTCTCAGGCACAAGAGTTGGTTTCTGTGTAATAAGATCTACTTTTTCTTTGTTTTTAACTTGGTCAGGGAGTTGTGCAGCTTGACTTTCACTTCCATCCGAATTTTGAATCATGATCATAATATCTTCTGAGCCTTGTTTAGCTGCCTGCAACGTATTGAATGGGTTTGAGACTGTGATGGGAGTAGTTTCCATAGACTGAGTATTGTCACTTCCCAGAGGTATATCACATGGGTCAGTATGGGTATTGGAATTCTCACCCACCATCAAGTTTTTTTTCCAAAAGAGTTGAAATCTGACCAGATGGAAGCATACGTGGGCTTGGATTATTTGCCAAGGAAGTCAATTTAGGCCCATTAGCATTTTGAGGCCTTTTGCCTAATTTATTACCCTCTCTGTCCCTCTCCAAATATTGTGGTCTTCTGTGTTTCTTTTTAACCAACATCCAAGGCCCAAAGTGTGACTACCCTTGCCACTGATTACTGCTAAACTGTGACTGAACATGATAAGTAACTGGTTAGACTGAAATTCTGAACTGATTGTGTGTGTATGTTGTTTTAGTGCGTTCTATCTGTTTGCCATTGATTTATCTGTTCATGTTTTAAGTTTCGAACTGTAACTTGAAGGCCTTATTGGCGGCCGAATTAGAAATTGATTGGTATTTCATGCTAATTAGAATTTATGTGATTTTATGGTAGGTTTAATTTAAATTTGATTTGGAATGATTAAATTAGATTAAATAAGCTAAGTTACATTAGTTGGAGTTTATTACAATTTTGCCATTGAGTGGCCATTTCCTATACACTTGTTTGGGACTTAATTAGTACATTCCATACATCATTTCATCATCCTTCTTGAGACCAAAACCGTGAGCAAGAGAGGGAGAGTAGGAGAGCTTTGGTTTCAACAAGAGTTGTTTGGAGAATTAGAAGAATTGAAGAGTAGATTGCATAATTGAGCTTCTAGACTTGAAATTGAGGACCTAAGGTAGGATATTTATCCTTTAGTTTATGAATTCAAGTTGGTTCTTGCATGGTTCATGAGTCATTAGTGATCTAAGTCAAGAATTGGTTTAAAGAGTTGATTTGAGTAGCTAAATCATGCATGCATGTACACATTGTTGAGTTTTGAGGTTGATTTCATGGAAATCCTCACATGCATGTCTATATTCTAGTTAATTGACTCATTTGACCAAGTATTTGAAGCTTTGGTTTCAATTGAACACTTGCATGTTACATATACATTATGTTCATAAAGTTTTGTTTGGATTTGTGTTTAATGGAACTACCTTTGGGCTTTGATTTTGCAAATTGATCTTTGAAACATGTCATATTATGAGTTTTAAAGTGTTTTCCAGAAAATTGGTCCAAAAGAATCGAATTTGATGCTTTTAATGTTGAATTTGAGCTTGGAGGTTCAATCTGGAAATTCCAGATTTTGGACCCACGCTCGAGCGTAATACTTCACGCTCGAGCGTACACTCTGAGTACATGCATCCCGCTTGAGTGGGGAAAGTAAAGCTCGAGCGTGAAATGCGTGTATCCAGTACTTTTATGTGTTTACAGTCCGCTCGAACGAGGGAATGCACGCTCGAGCGAGGACTTGTGTCTCACGCTCGAGCGGAGGTCGAGCGCCCATCGAGTTTGAATCGCATGTATCCAGTACTTTTGCTTGAGTTTACAGTCCGCTCAAGCGAAGGGAGTCACGCTTGAGCGGAGATCCTTTGTCTGCATGTCCGCTCGAGCATAGGAAGCCACGCTCGAGCGAGACCCCTGTTTTCTGAAAATTTTGAAAAGTGTTTTAAAGTACATCTTTGCATCCTCATTTTATCCTAGGCATTCCTAGGCCTAGTTTAAGGCATCTTAATGAGGCTATTGATGTAGAACCACACCGAGTCAAGATAAGGACTAAGTCGTTGATTCTCAAGTGTGTAACTTAGTGTGTGTTCGTTCTGTAACTGTGTAGGGTTGGTATCCGAGAACGCTCATTAGCTGTTTATAGCCCAGTGCTCTGTGAGTAACAATGTTGTAAAGATATGTTCAATTATGAATATTTTCTGAATGATCAACTATTCTATTTACTGAAACGTCATTGTTTAATGAATGAATATTTGTCCTATTTGTGAATTGTATTCGTGGTATCCATAGCAATTTACTGTTACTGTACTGTTACTGCTACTGTCACAGAGATCTCTGTCGATTCCCATGTTTGGGACCACTACTGTTTACTATTTACTGTTATGATGGCCATCAACTGGCTGTTCGGTCTGTTAAGACCTACTGTACTGTTTTGCTATAGGATGTACCACATATGACTGCTATGGTTTCTAAATGACTGATATGACTGCTTAATGACTAAAAGGACATTCATTCTTAACCTCTTTATACAATTGTTATTCACTGAGCTTTAGCTCACTGTTTATATTTATATGTAGGTGTCCAGGCACCGGATCAGAGTTAAGAGCGTTGGGTTAGCTCCCTTTTTGTCAAGCCAACCATCGCGCCTCATTTCGAGGTTCCATGTCAGTCCAAGCCAGGGCTTTTTGGGGTGTCTCAGTTCACCTTTTTGCTTCTGTTTTGTAATACTGTATAAGACTTGTACTGTACTGTTCTAATTAGGGATTTGGTCCCTAACCTGAATGTTGTACATATGGTGTGTATATGTTTTGTTTATGAATGTGAATATGTTACAGAAAAGTCTTTTTGCATACAGACTGTCACAGCTCATTGGACATCTTTTATTACTGTTTTGGCTTCTACCAGCCCCTGTACTCTGTATTACTGTCTTTACTGTTAAGCAGGCTTTCGGTAATCACGGATTACTGGCCGGTTACGGTACTAAACCCATAGGGGCGGGTTTGGGTCATGACACAAAGCTTTCATTTGATAATTCAGCCAGCCCATTAGCAGAAGGCCCAGCAGTAGAAATATTCGACCGTTGCTCCGAGTCCACAACGGTTACTTTTTCGGTTCCGTCGGCCGGAGCCTTAGCTAGTTCTTTGGTTTTCACTGGAGAAATATTACACCATTCCTTCCAATGGACCGCTCTTCCGCAGTTAAAACAAATGGAATGTAGGTGTTCATACTCAACAGCATAGGAATATTTACCAATTGAGTAATAAGAAATGAGGGGTTTACTAAGATCCATCTCGATACAAACCCGGGCATATTTGTCTCTAGAAGAAGTAGCAGTGTTAATGTCAATTTTCAAAGGTTTGCCCAAACTTTTAGCAATATGGTATAGAATTTTTTCATCATAGTATTCAATTGGAAGTTGAAGAAATCTTACCCATAGTGCCGTAGAGATTTCCTTGGCTGCGGAAGGCTTGAAATCGTGCTTCCATTTTTGGACAGTAAGATAATGGTCAAGGATGATCCAAGGCCCACCAGTGGAGACCCTAATACAATCTTCCTTCATCTGGAATTTGATGAGAAAGAAACCAAAACCCAGTTCAATAGCTTCAAAATCCCCTTGGAGATCCCAAGCCCTCTTTAGTTTGTTAACTAATAACTTATACCCAATATTTCGCCCCAAAAGTTTAGCAATCAAACATCCCTTACAAGGTCTTCTGATTTTGTTGAGGAGTGATTTAGGAATTTTTATCTTCGATATCCCATTACCTTCCGACCCCAGATCTTCATCACTGTCTTCCCCGTCATCATTGAAGTCATCATCATCTGTATCCAAGTTTTCCAGGTCATCATCGAACTCTTTTTCATTGAGTCTACGCTCGATGAGTGCTTCCTTAAAGGATTTGGTGTTTGGAACAGGTGGGGCTTTGGATTTGTCCAACATGGTATCATCATCACCAATCTCCGAGCTCTTGATCTTTTTAGTACTCCGGATTAGATGATCTTCCTCTTCCTTGCTGAGAAGAGGGGAGTTACCGTTAAGATTTGCAGAGCTCACTAAGTTCGCCATTACTTGTTCTAATTAAACAATGGCCCCGTGCGCAAAAGCAGTAGATGTCGTACTGTCCCCACAGAAAGGGGGCATAACATCTATTTTGCGAGTAATTATACTGTTTTTCAAAAATTTAATACATAAGAGAAAAAACAAAAAAGTAAAAGATTTTGGGGTTGTTTGGGGTGTCGTACTTTTTGTCTTTTTAAACTAAAAAATTGAGCAAAAAAAATATGGATGTTTGGATTAATTTTTTGACTTTTTATATAAAAAAAAAATGTGTATTAAAAAATTGTATAAATAAGTGTGTAGGAGAAGATAGTATAGTACACCGTATGGATTGGCAGTCAGTCGGCGGGGTGAATACATAGGGAAAAATTGCCTCCTTTTCGGACTCTGATTGGACAGTGTTGTTCGGCCCGTGGAGCCCCACCACGGGTCCCGTTTTTCTAATCAGAACCGTTCAATGTGTAGAACTCGTCGAGTACTATATGCTTATAAAAAATCACGCTGATTGGATATCGATAGCTATCTGATCGGTTTAGTTTTTTTTGTCAACTGTTAACTATAACACCATCTAATTTTTATACAAAACTGATTTGATCATATAGTTAGCGACATCCGATACACGTGATTTTTTACAAGCATATAGTACTAGACGAGTTCTACATCTTGAACGGTTCGGATTATCAAAACGGGACCCATGGTGGGCCTCCATGGGCCCAACTTTACCATCTAACTTAGTGAATGTACACATGCAATTTTTATTTTTTTCCCAACTGTCTGGGAGAAAAAGTTGATTTGTATTTAATATTTATATATTAATTTTTTTATATTTTTTTTGGTGAATAGTGATAACTTTTTAACTTTTTGACTTTTTTTACACTTGCCAAACCAGCCCTTATAATCAATAGAATTGTAAAGATATATCACATAAAATGTATGACAGACTTATGTGATAATTTTTTCTATTTTGATAATTGAAATTGTTTTAGAACAAATTGATTGATTGGGTAATAATCAATCGTGATATGATTTTATTATATTTATTTGGCAGTTTATTCTTAAAATTTTATTTTTATAATATTATATAATTATAAGGGTAAATTATAAATACATCTCTTGATATTTGCTTAAAATACAAATTGCCCCTATGATTTGAAAAAATATAAATACTCTCTTATTATAATTTTTTATTTAACAGAATTAACTAAAAAAATAAAATTCATAATTGCTCTCCTATATAATAATAAAATTACCTAAATTATTAATTGAAACATATTTTTAACTATTAATTGATTTGATAATTTATTAATAAAAAGAGCGATTTGTTATGAAATTAGAAACCTCAAAGGGTGAAATATAATTTTCAAAACCATAGGGGGCGATTTGTATTTTAATCAAATCTCATGAGGTGTATTTGTAATTTACCCTAATTATAATTATCAATTAAATAAAAAATTTTCCTAAATGATTAATATTGGAAAAATTAGTCTAAGGTCCCTCTCACATTTTTAGTAATGGAAGAGATCTATAATATTATTTTTTGATATCTAAGGTCCCTAAACCCCATATCCATCTATCACAGAGAAATTTGATATAACTCACGCTCTCTATCTCTCTCTCTCGCTGCTCCTCTCTCTCTCGTCGATCTCAAAGACGAGATCACTTCGTTCTTGTCCTGATCATACAACTCGAAGGCATCCTTCAGCCCTGCTATACCGCCGTCGTCTCCTACGGCTCTGGTGGTGTCGCTGCCGCCCTTGCAGAAACTAGCGAACTCTTCGAGATTGATGAAGCCGTCAAGGTTGGTGTCAAGCTCTTCCATCATCCGCTTTGTTTCGTTGTCCAAATGTGTTGGATTGGAAAGCTTTCATGACTGATACGAGCTCCATCGTTGAGATCTTGCCGTCGCCGTTGGCATTGAAGCGATTACACACCTTCTTCACCTCCTCCTTGTCCTACAAGTATACTGATGGCTTTGGGCCTGAGTTAGGGTTAGGGTTTGAGATTGTCGCCATTGTTGTTTCCCGATTTTGGTTTCAAAATTGTGTGTTTTGTGTTTCTCTCTTCTCTTCCAAAGAAATTTTAAACTAGAAAAATCTAGAGAAAATTGAACATCACAAAGAAAATTAAACGTGCTAGAGAAAATTGATCAAACTAGAGAAGATTACAGTTCTATCTTCTCTTTCAACTTCATTCCTCATCTTTGCCAAATTCTCTAGTTTGCTTATAATTATTGTTTCTCTTTTGCTTCTGAATAATAATGAAGCCTTGTGAATGCACCCTACAATAAATTACAGATTTATAGTTCAGAGAAATTCTCAACAATTCAAATTTATAGTCCAGAGAAATTCTCAATAATAATGAAATCTTGTGAACTAGAATTTCTCTATGAAGTCTAGAGAAAATTCAACCAGGGAAATTCTCTGTGAACTAAAATTTCTCTGTGAAGTGCAGAGAAAATTCGTCCAAAGAAATTCTTTGTGAACCAGAATTTCTTTGTGAAGTCCAAAAAAATTCTCCAGATCGAACTTTCTCTAGATCGATATTGAGGAACCTTAGACATTATGAAAATATCGAGTGCCCTTTATATTATAAAATCTTAATATTAGGGATCTTAAAAAAAATCCCCTAACAAAAATTCATAAAACCAATTAAATACAATTTTTAATTAAACTCTTTGTGAATCTATCTTACATGAAAACCAAGTACTTACATGTTAAACAATTATAAGTAAATCAAGAAATAGTGTTAAGTATCATAAAAGAAATATCATAAAATGATTGATGAAGATTTTTATCCTTTAATTAGTATGTGGTGTTTTATTATGTGTGTAATTGTTGGCTACATATTTTGTAAAGCCAAATCATAGTTTGACACGTGGCAGATTAAGGGTATTATGGGAAGAAAATTCAAGTCCTCGATCCTGATCGAACACGTGGCAATGAACATTGGTTCTTACGTGATCTGAGTAGCACTAGATCAGTAAAGAGATACAAAGTGACGTGGCTTCAACGGTTACTCATATTCAAATTCAAATACAGGAGGGAAGCTCAACTGCAAGAGATGGCGTAGTGGGACTACTTCTAAGGCAGCATGATCAGCGATCATGGAGGAGCAGTTCGACAGTCTGAAGTGCAGTTCGAAGGTCATCCTTGATGAGTATAAATAGCAGGGAAGCCCTCGGAAAAGCCCCCGGACTCAAATAATACAAACCAGTTTTTACTTCATATTTTCCTTTCCAGTTTTACATTTCTTGTTCTTTAAATACCTGCACTTTAATACCAGCACTGCACTTCGATTCATAGGAGTAGTTTCAAGTAGATTCAAGTAGACTGTTGCTGCGAACCTCTTCGAGGCTGAGTTTGGACTATTGTAAGTGTTCATTTTAATGAAATACTTCGATCGTTCTTCATATTAAACTGTTATTTCTCTTAATTTCTCCTAAGTCAAGCCACCAGTAAAAGTCCTCTTCATTGAGGCTGAAAGAACTAAAACACAATCGTCTGATAATTGGTTGGCAATTATAGTTTCTGTAAGGACTGATTGATCCTTGCTGGCATGCTTGCATTTACAAAAATACCCTTCGAAAAGTCAAAAAGCCAACATATATTTTTGGCACGCCCAGTGGGACCTTTAAAATGGCTAGACGAAGACGACAAGGAGAAAATGAACGCCTAGAAGAAGGCGTAGAGGGAGAGGTAGAAATACCTAATCCAGAGGAGAATGTGGTAACACATCCTATGGAGACTCCTATGCTATCAGAACCTTTGGTCGAACAGACCAGTACTTCTGGACAAGAACCATATGTTCATAATATTGGACGAAACCAAGGAATTGGACCATCCACCGTTCCATCTACCCAGCCAACAAGCCCATGGGATGGCTTGGTAGATGCTATGGGACAACAATTAATGAACACGATGGAAAAGGTGGGCAACATCCTTTTTGGATCGAATGAATAATCACCAACCAACAAATACAAGACACACAGAGGAAATTTTAAATGTCCCTCAGCAAAGATTGGCTAGAGAAAAACAGCCTATGCAAGTTAATGGACAATTTAATGGTCAGACTAGTACTCAGAACTATGAAAGACCATCGCCTCAGTCTTGGTATGAACCCATTTTCAAGGCCTGTAGTAGGCCAAAATGCCTCAGTACTCAACAGTGAAGCCACGCAAGGTGGTGGATCTGGCCAAGTACAAGAAATGGCATAAGAATGGTGGCAATCCCATGTTCGAAGCCATACCTGGCACTAGGGGTACAATAACCCCTTATTCGAATTTATACCGGGGGGTTGGAAGGTTTTCCACAAATGGAAGGGACACAATACCTGTTCCAGCACCTTTCACAGGTCCTTTCGCAGGACAGGCTCAAAGGGGTTACCCATACCACAACAGCAACCTGCACACAGGGGCAAACCAGTCCCAAATATACCACTTTTTGGACCAAGAGGACCACAGGCACAAGTTTGTCCACCAAACCCTGTGTTTGTCCCTCCAGTAGTGGTTCAGCAAGCCCAAAATATGGTCCCTAGGGACCAAATTGCTGATATTGTTAGGGAGATGTGTGGACGATGGCTCTGGGGGTCCAGACTCCTGTATACAGAAAACATACCCAGAGTGGGTAGATAGGGTACATGAATACCCAAGAGGATTCAGAATACCAGACTTTACCCTATTCTATGGAACTGGAAATCAATCGACAGTAGAGCATATTGCCAGATTCGCTGCTCAATGTGGTGAATTCACTAATCATGACTACATAAAACTGAGATTATTTCCAAACTCTTTAACTGGGGAGCATTTGTATGGTATATCAACCTTACACCTGGCTCCATTCAAAATTGGCAACAATGGAAGAGGCATTTCATGCCCAATTCTTCCAATCGGAGCCAGAGGTGTCCATGGCAGACTTGGCAAGATTGAGTCAAAGGCCTGAAGAAAAGGCTACTCAGTTTCATTGCCAGATTTAAAAGGGCTGAAATAAATGTAGAGTCATTTCTTCCAGAGCCAGAATTTGTAAGATTGGCTCAAAACGGTTTAGAGTTCAGGCTTCGAAAGAAGTTTGATTCAACTGAATTCAGGGATTTGGTCGAACTAACCTATAAGGTGTCTCGATTGAAGCATTACTAGAAGAAGAAAAGATCGAAACAATGCCTCGTATAAGACATATTATAGAGATCCCAATTATGAGATCGATGCAGCAGAGATTGTGGGCAAAGAACCCGTAATCTGTGAAGCATTGATTCATAAGGATACAACCATCGACCAGCAGTTTTACAAAGAAAGACTTTCACAGAAAGTATTCTTTCGATTTAACAAAAGCAGATGACATTTTGATCATTTGCTTGCAGCCAATTTCCTTAAGTTACCAAAAGGGGTAAAACTGCCGTCTCTTGATGAACTTAAAGGAAAAGTTAACTGTAAATGGCATAATTCTTGGTCTCACTCGACTAAAACTGCATTGTTTTTCGAGACAGGATCCAAGAGCAAATCCGGAAAGGAAGTCTGAAGTTCCCAGCCAAAACAGAGAAAGCCATGGGAATTGACAGTAACCCGTTTCCAGAAGTTGGAGAAAGCGCGGCTAATGTGGTTGTACCAAACTTTCAGAATCTATCTCTGAGGAATTGGGAGAGGTAACAAATGAATTGCCAACCAGACAGCTGCCAAAAAAGGAGACTAGAAACCCGCCAGTTGTTGGACAAGGTTTCTTACATCAGAAGGAACACTCTGATGAAGAAGTACTGGATGACGATTCCTTGGAAGCAGCTGTAATGCAAAGGATGTGTCCCAGATGCAGACTAGCTACAAATGGTTGAAGGGGCTTCCATTGATGGGAAGCA